>JAEKDQ010000554.1:0-29000 GCA_026937815.1 Etheostoma perlongum
GATACAGTATTAGGGGACCTCTAAGGTCTATTTTAAAGAGACTCCAGATACAGCATTAGGGACCACTAAGGTATATATAAAGAGACTTCAGATACAGTATTAGGGGACCACCAAGGTCTATATAAAAGAGACTCCAGATACAGTATTAGGGGACCACTAAGGTCTATATAAAAGAGACTTCAGATACAGCATTAGGGACCACTAAGGTCTATATAAAAGAGACCTCAGATATAGTATTAGGGGACTACTAAGATCCCGTAATAGAAGCATTGGCTTCAGTCTTCAGGCCCAGAAGCTTGGTCTTTTATTTTAACAAAATCTATAATTAAAAATCAGCAAACTATTTGTCGATGAAGGACATGAGATGCAACTGAACTAATCTGTATATTAATGCATTTTTGTCACATTGCGTTAATTACTTACAGTTGCCATGTGTTTGAAAGATGCTCTATAAATAAAGCTGCTTTGCCTAGTGTATATTCTGCTTATAAATGCTAAAGGGGGGGGGGTTAAAGTAACTTGCTACTATAGTAACGTAGAATAGAATGAAATAGAGTACTAGTATACCATTGAAGGCCTTGATCATAGCGTCAAGGGTTTCCTTGGAGACGCCGCTGTAACCTTTCGCAAGGACATTGATCCTCAGAACCAGCAACATGCGTGTCCTCTCTACACTCAATGGGGCACCAACTCCTACTCACACACACACACACACACACACACACACACACACACACAGGCATTTGCGATATACACTGTTGTAGTGCTGCCAACATTTATAAATGTATAACTACCACTGTACAAAGATTGCACATGCCTTTAAATCAGTTATTGAAAGCCGTAGGAAAGAGATGTTTTTCTTTGGGTGTATATTAACCCTTATGTTGTCCTGGGGTCAAATTTGACCCATGTCCAAGTTTTTTTATATCAGAAATATGGGAGGTCGACAGGGCGACAACAAGGCGACAAAACATTGGGGGAAAAAAATGTAAACAATATTGGAAAAAGTGACAAAAAAGACACAAAGTAAACATCAAAAACTTTGGAAAAATGGCTAAAATGTTGAAAAAGTAACAAAATAATTTAGATAGGGAGAACAAAAGTGCTTTTTTCATGTTGAAGGAAAGACAACACAAGGGTTAAACAGGCGTTGTGTGATAACTTACCAGCGCAATGAGAGCGAATCACATTCGCCTGCAGCTGCCTAACGAGGGAGGAAAGTGGAGGCCAGCTGTTACACATGCATCAAATGGGGGGGGACCTGTGTGTGCAATCAGGCGGTGGTTGGGTGATGTTTTCTGCCCGCCCGTAGTTACTTAACAACTTTACTTACACCAGTTGTTCCTTTGGAATGAGTGTGCGTGCAAGCATTCCAAAACCAGTGTTGACTCCATACACGACTGCAATAAAAAAGCATACACACTGAAAAAACTTAACTTAACTTGAATTTATAATACTCACTATTATTATGCAAATGTTGCTTTTTAAGTGTTACCAAATAAATGTAATAAGTTTCTCTGCATCATACTTTTATCAGAAATCCCAATTAAATCCAACCATACATACCTCTGTCTTCTCTTATAACAGCATCAATAACCTCTCGGCATTTTATGGCTTTCTCCTCAGCTGCAGGGGTTAACTGGGAGGAAAGGGAACAACAAGCAGGCTGGCTCCACGTTTTCTCTCACTTTAAAAAAAAAAAAAATAAAGTGTTTAACATTTCTATAATTTACAGATAGAGCAGGTCTAGACCGCTGTATCATTTACAGATAGAGCAGGTCTAGACCCCTTGGCAGCATGTAGTATGGCATAGCAGGTAATAGCAGTGTGTAACAGGTTGCCACCCACTCTATCTATCTATCTATCTATCTATCTATCTATCTATCTATCTATCTATCTATCTATCTATCTATCTATCTATCTATCTATCTATCTATCCATCTATCTATCTATCTATCCATCTATCTATCTATCTATCTAGGCCACTTTTCCCACCTTTATTTTGAACAGGCCTTGACCCAAGCTGACCAGAGCGCCTGTGGTTAGACTGTCTCCATCCAGGGAAATGTACTGGTAGTAAAAACCAACGAGAGGTAACAGTTAGCTCACAATAACACAACAATAACAGCTTTCTGCTCAGGTCATTTATAGATATATATTTTATTGCAATATTTGAAAGCATAACAAAGAGCACCACGCACCTCTTTGGGCTCTTGGTAAGAGTTTTGTCTTTTTGCAGCAGGGTTAAGGAAAGGTGAACATGTTCTTGTGTATCTATGGCGGTGACAATGGTGTAATGATTCAGATGGAATCCCAAGACAAGACGGAGCTCACCCGACTGGCCAATAGGAACGTGACCCAGCCCAACTGGCCAATAGGAACGTGTGGCCCCGCTCATGACACTATTTTCACATTTCAGATTTTTTTTGAGGGAATTTTTTTTCACACTGGTAGCAAAAACTATATATTTGAGAGTTTACAAAAGTATTGTGAGAGAGATTTTTTTTGCCATTGGTATGAAAACATTTTCTCTGAAATATTTTTTTGTTCTCTCATAAAATGTTTTTTGCTCTGTGTGATAACTTTTTCTTTATTAACCCTTGTGTTGTCTTCCCGCAACCATGCAACTTCTTGTTTTTTTTGCTTTTTTGAGGTTTTCGTTGCTTTTTTCACTACCACCAGATTCCCACCAACATCAAGTTATTACCACTAATTTTACAATATTTTATAATTCATGGTCAATAAATCGCATTTATATGAAATTCTACTTTATTTTTGAATTTAAAAAAACGTAGTTATGAATTATTTTAACACTATTGACTGGATTAGAAACCATTTCATTGTTTTTTTTCAAATGCTATAAAATTTTATAAAACACCGAAAATTCTGTAAAAGTAGTGAACTAATCATTCACTTTACTTGTCAAGAGTATTGTATGTATGTAGCATGTTATTTCGGGGGCAATTTGTTTGAAAGAAAACCATATTTCTGATGTAGCAACTTTGAAACTGGGTCATATTTGACCCGAGGAGGGTTAAATGTAAAGTGTACTTAACAAGTTACTAGTAACCATTCACCCTGCAAGGTGGTGAAGTGGAAGTATAAAGAGTCATAAAATGTGCAGTAAGTACCTCAAACCTGTACTGAAGTGCAGTACTTGGGGTGTTTTTTGTCCAGATCATTCGAACTACAGAGGGCACTTATTTGTAGTTTTTAGAATACTGCGCCATGAAATAATAGCATATCTACTAAAGATTCCTGTATATGAAATCCATTAAATTAAATATGTCTATTTCAATAATTGTAAAAGTCAGTGGAAGGATACAGTGCCATTGCCAGTAGGAAAAAGTCATGTCTGGGATTTTCTCCTGCAAAGACTCAAAAAAGAAAAAAAAAAATCATATGATTGTCAGAAAATCAGCTTCAAGTGATCTGCAGTAACATGAGCTGGAGATCCTTACCCATCTGGACAAAGTCCTCGTCCTTGAGAACGTCCTCCGCCCTGTCCTCAGGGTGAAGGAGCTCTCCACCCTGACACCGGCGCATGCTGAAATCCCTCTCCCTGTCCCCGTCTCCGTCCTCTAGCTTCCTGGCCTGATGGTAGCGCCGCAGGGCCTCGGACCCCAGCGAACGCACCGAGGCCGAGGGGCCACCACAGGGGACCCTGAACCACTCGCCTCGGACACACAGGGACACACAGCGCATCGTGCAGAGGAAGGTGTTGAGGCTGAAACATTAATATGTTGGAGGACAAAAAGGTAGGCGCTTCAACAATAAGCAATACGCCCAAAGCACATTCCCACAGTCCCTCTCTAACTTATTAACATGTCATGGAAATGCATCTGTATCTATCTACAGGTGGTCAATCTTTAATTTTAGACACAGTCCTTTTTCTCCTCACACATGCCTGCCAAACCACCAACCATAACATTTTCATTTTCATATAAATATGATTTATGACAGAGTTGTAGAATTCTCTATGACTCCATATACTGGCATAATTGCATAAGAAGAAGGTGAGGAAAGTGTGAATGGTTTTATTGGTGTAGTATAGGTAGTTAAGAAATAAAGTTAAGAAAAGTCATTGTCTTTTTCATGAAAAACTCATGACAAAGACAATTTAGTATGTTGAAAAAGTAATAAAAATAAAAAAGCCATGTTATTGTATTTTCAAAAAGTCATAATTTAGTGTGTAGAAAAAAAGTAAGAAAAAGGATATTGACAAAATGTATTTAAAAAAAAAAAATTTAAAAAAAAGAAGTGAAAAATGCCACATTATAGTATACAAACCATACAATAATATGTTGAAAAAATCTGTAGAATAGAATGCTGAAAAAAGCCATCATATAGTATGGCTAAAAAATATGAAAAAGCCATAAAATAGTATGGCAAAAATATATGAAAAAGCCATAAAATAGAATGGCAAAGAAATATGAAAAGCCATTATATAGTATGGCAAAAATATGAAAAAACCATAAAATAGTATGGCAAAAAATATGAAAAAGCCAAAATATAGTATGGAAAAAAGGTGATAACAAACCATAGTATAGAATGGCAAAAAAGTGATAAGAAAATTGTATAGTATGTTGAAAGAAAGTGATAAAAAAGCCAAACTGTATAGTATGTTGACAAAAGTGATAAAATTGATATTATATCAAAAAAATATATACAAAAGCCATTGTATAGTAAGACAAAACCAGCAATAATATAGTATGTTAAAATGTCAAAATAAAGTATTTTCAAAACAAGCCATAGTATAATATGTGGAAAAAGTGATACAAATGTCATATAATAGTATGTCTAACAAAGCCATAGTATAGTATGTCAAATAAAATTATGAAAACGCCATAATTCAAGAATTCAATTTAATTCATAATATCAAATCATAACAAGAGTTATTTCAAGACAAGAAGCCTTATGAGGCTATAGTAGGCGAAAAAGTGATAAAAATCCGTAGTATAGTATATGGAAAAAAGACAGTATAATATGTAAAAAAAAAAAGATAAAGCATGTTGAAAAAAGATCATCTTAACCCTTGTTGACGCTTTTTATGGATGTTTTTAACTTTTTCTTATGTTTTTGTATAGCTACGTCTTGTCACGTCAGCTGAATGTCCTCTGATCTTTTGGTATCCTGTAGTTATTTGCCTTCCGACCAACCTTAATACTGTTTTTCTCTTGTCACTTTCCCACTAGTGAATTCGTGACATAGTATATTATGTCAAATAGTCATAGTACAGTATGCCGACAGAAAAAGATAGTTTTAGTATGTTGAAAAAAGGGATAAAAAAGCCATAGTATGTCAAAGAAGCCATAGTATGTCGAAAAAAGGGATTAAAAAGTCATAGAATAATATAATATGTCGAAAAAAACATACTATAGTATGTTGATAGAAGTGATAAAAAAAGCCAGTATGTTGAAAAAAGGGATTAAAAAGCCATAGTATATTATGTCGAAAACAATTCTATAGTATACTATGTTTTCAACATAGTATACTATACCCAGATAGCAGACAGATTTGGACCTAATCTGGGCCACTTTTGGCACTTACGGCTCAGTTACGGCACTGGCAAGTGGCCCAAATTACATGAGCCGGACCTAACTTGTGTTATGGCAACTATTGTGTCGGCCAAAAGTGGCCCCAAATGTCATGAGCCGGGCATGAAATAGGTTACGGCAAGTGTTGTGTGGGCCAGACTTGGGCCAAATGTCATGAGCCGGACCTAACTGGTGTTACGGCAAATATTGTGTGAGCCAAAGGTGGCCGAGCCGGGCATGAAATAGGTTACGGCAAGTGTTGTGTGGGCCAGACTTGAGCTGAATGTCATGAGCCGGGCTTGAAATGGGTTTTGGCAAGTGTTGTGTGGGCCAGACCTGGGCTGAATGTCATGATGGGCTAGACTTGTGTTATGGCAAGTCCTGTGTGGGCCGGACATGGGCCAAATGCCACACGCTAACTGTTTAAAATAGCAAAATCCCTATGCCAAGTTCTTAACAGACAAAGGGATAGGCTAGTACTAAAAGATCCGTCTTATCACAAAAACAAAATAAGCTTCCACAGCCGACTTGGCTGTGAGACTGCTTAATTCATCTTCAGCAGTCAATCATAAACCTTGTTAACACAAGCTGAAATTCATTATTATTATTATTATTATTATTATTATTATTATTCATTAAAATTACATTTTCTTGCATATATTGTAAATATTCTGATTCACATGTTAACAATGTTAATTGATTATATTTTGTTTATTGTTCTTGTTTAGTAAAATTGCTCAATGTAGGCCTATTATTTGGCACTTTTTAATATCCCACAATGGTGCCTCCAATTGAATACTGATTAAGTAGGATTACAATTTAATTGAAAATCGTGAATCATTTAACTTGTTGAAATACTTAGACAACCTCGCATGTGGTCATTTAACTTGTTGAAATACTTAGACAACCTTGCATGTATATGTATATATATATATATATATATATATATATATATATATATATATATCCATCCATCTTCATCCGCTTATCCGGAGTCGGGTCGCGGGGGCAGCAGCTCCAGTAGGGGACCCCAAACTTCCCTTTCCCGAGCCACATCAACCAGCTCCGACTGGGGGATCCCGAGGCGTTCCCAGGCCAGGTTGGAGATATAATCTCTCCACCTAGTCCTGGGTCTTCCCCGAGGCCTCCTCCCAGCTGGACGTGCCTGGAACACCTCCCTAGGGAGGCGCCCAGGAGGCATCCTTACCAGATGCCCGAACCACCTCAACTGGCTCCTTTCGACGAGAAGGAGCAGCGGCTCTACTCCGAGCTCCTCTCGGATGACTGAGCTTCTCACCCTATCTCTAAGGGAGACGCCAGCCACCCTCCTGAGGAAACCCATTTCGGCCGCTTGTACCCTGGATCTCGTTCTTTCGGTCATGACCCAGCCTTCATGACCATAGGTGAGGGTAGGAACAAAAATTGCCCGGTAGATCGAGAGCTTTGCCTTCTGGCTCAGCTCTCTTTTCGTCACAACGGTGCGATACACAGAATGTAATACCGCACCGGCTGCTCCGATTCTCCGACCAATCTCACTCACGCTCATATAGTCCCTCACTCGCGAACAAGACCCCAAGGTACTTAAACTCCTTCACTTGGGGTAAGGACTCACTCCCCACCTGAAGAAAGCACTCCATCGGTTTCCTGATGAGAACCATGGCCTCAGATTTAGAGGTGCTGATCCTCATCCCAGCCGCTTCACACTCGGCGGCGAACCGATCCAGTGAGTGCTGAAGGTCACAGACCAATGATGCCATCAGGACCACATCATCTGCAAAAAGCAGCGACGAGATCCCGAGCCAACCGAACTGCAACCCCTCCCCGCCCCGACAACGCCTCGATATCCTGTCCATAAATATTACAAACAGGATTGGTGACAAAGCGCAGCCCTGGCGGAGGCCAACCCTCACCTGGAACGAGTCCGACTTACTGCCGAGAACCGGACACAGCTCTCGCTTTGGTCATACAGAGATTGGATGGCCCTGAGATGGGACCCCTCACCCCATACTCCCGCAGCACCTCCCACAATTTCTCCCGGGGACCCGGTCATACGCCTTCTCCAGATCCACAAAACACATGCAGACTGGTTGGGCAAACTCCCAGGCCCCCTCCAAGATCCTTGCGAGAGTGAAGATCTGATCCGTTGTTCCACGGCCAGGACGGAATCCGCATTGTTCCTCTTCAATCCGAGGTTCGACTATCGGCCGAACCCTCCTTTCCAGTACCTTGGAGTAGACTTTACCAGGGAGGCTGAGAAGTGTGATACCCCTATAATTGGCACACACCCTCTGGTCCCCTTTTTTAAAGAGGGGAACCACCACCCCGGTCTGCCACTCCTTAGGCACCGTCCCAGACTTCCACGCAATGTTGAAGAGGCGTGTCAACCAAGACATCCCCTCCACACCCAGAGCTTTCAGCATTTCTGGACGGATCTCATCAATCCCTGGGGCTTTGCCGCTGTGGAGTTGTTTTACTACCTCAGCGACTTCCACCAGGGAAATTGACGACAATCCCCCATCATCCTCCAGCTCTGCCTCTACCACAGAGGGCGTGCCAGCTGGATTTAGGAGTTCCTCAAAGTGCTCCTTCCACCGCTCTATTACCTCCCCAGTTGAGGTCAACAACGTCCCATCCTTGCTGTAAACAGCTTGATGATTCCTCGCTTCCCCCTCCTGAGGTGGCGAACGGTTTTCCAGAAGCACCTTGGTGCCGACCGAAAGTCCTTCTCCATGTCTTCTCCGAACTTCTCCCACACCCGCTGCTTTGCCTCTGTCACGGCAGAGCTGCAGCCCTTCGGGCCCGTCGGTACCTTGCAACTGCCTCCGGAGTCCTCCGGGATAACATATCTCGGAAGGACTCCTTCTTCAGTCGGACGGCTTCCCTGACCACTGGTGTCCACCAGGGTGTTTCGTGGGTTACCGCCCCTTGAGGCACCTAAGACCCTAAGACCACAGCTCGCCGCCGCAGCTTCAGCAATGGAAACTTTGAACATTGTCCACTCAGGTTCAATGCCCCCAGCCTCCACAGGGATGCACGAAAAGCTCCGCCGGAGGTGTGAGTTGAAAGTCCGTCGGACAGGGGCCTCCTCCAGACGTTCCCAGTTTACCCGCACTACCCGCTTTGGGCTTACCAGGTCTGTCCAGAGTCCTCCCCCATCCCCTGACCCAGCTCACCACCAGATGGTGATCAGTTGACAGCTCTGCCCCTCTCTTCACCCGAGTGTCCAAAACATACGGCCTCAGATCAGATGAAACGATTATAAAATCGATCATTCTTTTATGCCTAGGGTGCTCTGGTACCACGTACACTTATGAGCATCCCTATGTTCTGAACATGGTGTTTGTTATGGACAATCCATGACTAGCACAGAAGTCCAACAACAAACAACCACTCTGGTTCAGATCAGGGAGGCCGTTCCTCCCAATCACGCCTCCAAGTATCTCCATCATTGCCCACGTGTGCGTTGAAGTCCCCCAGCAGAACTATGGAGTCCCCTACTGGAGCCCCATACAGGACTCCATTCAAGGTCTCCAAGAAGGCCGAATACTCCGAACTCCTGTTTGGTGCATATGCACAAACAACAGTCAGAGTTTTCCCCCCCATCACCCGCAGGCGTAGGGAGGCGACCCTCTCGTCCACGGGGTAAACTCCAACGCAGCGGCGCTCAGCCGGGGCTTGTGAGTATCCCCCCACCCGCCCGGCGCCTCACACCCTGGGCAACTCCGGAGTAGGACAGAGTCCAACCCCTATCCAGGAGTACGGTTCCAGAACCGAGACTGTGCGTAGAAGTAAGCCCCACCAGATCTAACTGGTAGCGCTCCACCTCCCGCACAAGTTCCGGCTCCTTCCCCCACAGAGAGGTGACATTCCACGTCCCCAGAGCCAGCCTCTGCCGCCTGGGTCTGGTCCGTCGAGGTCCCTGACCTTCGCCGCCACCCATGTGGCTGCGCACCCGACCCCAGCGGTTCCTCCTACAGGTGGTGGGCCCATGGGATGGAGATAGGGGGGCCACGTAGCTTCTTCGGGCTGTGCCCGACCAGGCTCCGTGGCAAACCCGGCCACCAGGCGCTCGCTGACGAGCCCTCCGTCCAGGCCTTGCTCCAGACGGGGGCCCCGGGCCTCCTCCGGGCAGGGTCACTCCCTCTCTTCCTCGATTTTTCATAGGGCTTTTGAACCATTCTTTGTCTGGCCCATCACCTGAGACTTTGCCATGGGAGACCCTACCAGGAGCACACAGCTCCAGACAACACAGCCCTCAGGTTCATAGGGACACACAAACCTCTCCACCACGATAAGGTGATGGTTCCCGGAGAGGTATATATATATATATATATATATATATATATATATATATATATATATATATATATATATATATATATACACTACCGGTCAAAAGTTTGGGGTCACATAGAAATTCCCATTGCACTCCATTGTAGACAGAATGCCAGCTGAGATCAGTTGCATTGTTTTTTTAACCAGGGCAGTAATCAGATTACATTATGTGCTTACATAATAGTAAAATGGTTCTCCAATGTTTTTCTAGTTTTTTATTTTTAAATGATAGATTAGTACACAGAATGTTTGGAACATTGGATGAATGGTTGCTGATAATGGGCAATGTAGATATTGCATTAAAGATCAGCCCCCCCACCCAAATTAGCAGGTATTCTGTCTATAATGGAGTGGTATGGAAATGTATAAGTGACCTCAAACTTTTGACCGGTAGTGTATATATTTGCACCCTGTGTATGTGTGGTTGGATTGGATTTTTCTTGGGACAGTTTTTGTTATTTATTATTACTTATCGTGTGAAATTGTTTGGCGCTAGAGAGAACATGACAAATGTTATTTATAGATAGATAAATAAAATGTGTTTGTCACTGAAATAAAAATAACTGTGACATATAAAACTAAGAAGGTCCCTAAGTGTCAGGTTACAGCAGGCATGACGCTGCAACGGTACGCGCATGCGCATTTGCGCGTGTATTCGTGGGCGCGCTCTCTGCTTCGCGGTTAAAAAGTCCGGTGGCCGTCTCTGCAGTCTTTGGGCTTACTGGTAAGTAATTATTATACTGTTAAAAAACATTTAACTCTACAATACAAATTGTAATGCGATATTAAGAGTGTTGGTTTGCTAGTAGACGTTAGAAGCATGACTTAAATGATGTTTAAGTATGTTAGCTGACTCTATTAAATAAGCTAACGTTAGCTAGCTAAAGTTATATAAGATAGGTAATGTTAGCTAGCTAAAATCAGCGCCAGACGCCATTTTAGGACACTGAAGTTGCACGTATGTTTAACCGACATGTGAGATTTATTTAGATATGTTTTTTTTGTGCACTTCAAACAGGTGTAACCCAGGTTTACTTACTTAGCAAAATAAATAAATTGGTTAAAAGGAAATCAATCAATAAATGTGTTAATATGGTTAAAATTCATTAAGAACATCTGTAATATTTTATTTCATTCAGTATGTTATTTCATGAGTTATTTTGTGTTTAAAATGCATTTGGACTTTTATTTTGAAGGGCACGTTGCTGCGTAACCCAGGTGACCAGCAACCGCAAATCGGATTGTCAAAGGGTTTTTCTTTGCTGGAAGAATGTGTGGTTTTTGAGGAGGCGGGCTGCAGATAAAACTTTGAGAGAGTCAGAGAAGAAGGTGAAGAATCTTTACTTGTTAGAAGCAAATTTTGTTGGATTTTTGTGAAGAAGATATTTTACGTACTCATCTGTCCCTGTGTGGAGACGATTAGTACGTTGGATATCGGGACTTGGCCATTTAGAGTGGGTTGGAGAAATATTCAACCGACACCGACTTGGAAAACACGAGGTTGAAACAAGATGGCGAGCCACCCAGTGACCTGCTGAACTGTGCAACTACCTGAGTAATAGCGCCTCTATTGGACGGTGCTCATGACCTTCAGAACTGGTAGGATTCATCCAGCTCTGCAAAAATGCAGCGGACTCTAAGTGAACCCTGAGTTGCTCATAAAAAAAAAGAAGATAGTAGAGAAGAGGACTCTCTTTTCTTTTGGTCCAGTAATGCCAATTTATTCAGTCTTTTGCTGAATCATTTTAGTTTTGTAACCTTTGTATTTTTTTTTATGAGTACAACAAATTGTAAATGGTGTTTTTATGCTATTTACTTTTATGTAAATGAGTACATTTACTACATGTGAATCCTCTAACTAAAAGGTGAACTTCACTGAGGTGATTTAGATCAGCCTGAGTTAACTCAATAGATCAAAATCTTAATTGAATTGATTAAGAACTAATTTGAACTAAACCAAACTAAAAGGGTTGCAACCTGATACTAGAACCTGATATTAAAACCTGATACTAGAGCCTGATATTAAAACCTGATACTAAAATCTGATATTAAGTTAAAAGTCAGAGGTTAATTCAAAAGGTTAAAACCTTACTTAACAAAAAGGGGTTAAGGTCATTTGAAATTGTGTTAATTGTTGTCCAGTGTCTTGTGTGTACGTTCTTCAATAATAAGCCGGCAGTTTAAACTTATTCCCTGGTCTGTGGTCTTTTTACTTTTCCAACATACTGTAATGCATCTTTTGCTCCAGTAGACGAACTTAGTTGAATAATTCTGGTCCATAGAATATAAGTAAGTACTGGTTTTTGTTATTACTATGTAATTACCACACAAAGGTGTTACAAACATGCCGAGCCAGCCAGGAGCAAAGTAAGGCATCACATTACGTGTTCGAACTGTATTTTGACCCAGACCCTCAAAATAAATAAAAATCCGACCAAGACATGGACATTGTGAAGGAACAAAGTGTCAAAATTCCAAAATCAGTCATTGTGACTGGGCTTTCTGACCCTAATCTTGAAGAAGACCTAGTTGACTTTCTGAAGAGGTATGGGCGCATACTGAGAACCCTTAAGATTGATGATCCACAGTCGGTGTACCACAGTGATGTTATTGCGGAATATGAGAGTGGAGCTGCTCTGGCAGCACTTGAACCCTTGCTGCCCTATACACTCAAAAGTCAAACTGCATCTTGCGAAATCAGAGCCCTTTCAACTGAGTACGTCAAAACCGTCACCAGTAGCGCCACCAACAGTTTGTTCACCGAACTGCAAGAAGTAGCTAAATTAGCAGGCAAGTCATTTGAAACTGTTTTGCATGAATATATCACCAAATGCAGTCAATCAATAGCAGGTGATCCCAGACAAAATTATACTGAGCTTAACGAAACTGATCAAACTGAACAACACGTTCTCACTCCCAAGTCGTAACATGTGGACGCTTGGTCAGCACCCCTTGGCGTAACCATTCAACGTAATGGGCACCCCTCGGAGTAATATTCTAACGTGCAGGGAAATCCCATAGACTTTAATGGAGCCCCGTCCTCGTAAAATATAGACGACAGGGGACCATGATCTCGGTGATGACTGGCCCACAATAGGAATAAAAAATAGCATAATAAATTATATGTATATAACATTTAAACATAGAAAGAGGCAAAATACTGTTATTTTGCCTGGCATATTTAATGTTTTCCCATGGGGATAGCGGTGCCGCCCAACTAGACGGAGCGGCATCCTGGGCGTCGCGCACCGCTCGGAATTGCCGCCGAGCGCCGGCGCTTTCAACTTTGACTTCTTTGCCGCTGACGTTTCAAGGCGCGACCAATGACTGAGCCAAGAAGCAATGATGACGTCCCTGCCCTGCTCTTGCTTCTCTGCCCTGCGCGCCACTCGACGCTCAGATCTGCGCGCATTTTCAACTTGGTAAGTAAAATAAATAGGTACAGTTATCCCCACAGCGACTAGTTAGGTCAATAAGTTGTTGTTCAAACCCTTCAACGTGCAGGCTAGCGGTCTAATGGGACGATGAATGATGTAAAGCGTTAATAAAAATACTAGCTCCCACAAGTGAAACCTACAGTAACGTTAGCGGTAAGGTAACGTTAGCTGCTGTTAGCAAATCAAGTGTTTCTTTATGCCTAGCTTATTGTCACATATATCCTCATAACGGGTACAATCACGGTCTCACCTAAGCACTAACTTTGAAAAGCCATCCCTAACTTTGATTGAAAATACTCTAACAGCAGATTAACTATTTTAGCTTTACTATTGTGCTATTCCTGAACTGTCTACAGTAAAATTAACTGATATAATTTTTCCTACTGCTATTGTCTATCTTATTCCATCTCAACATGTGGCTAATGTAATTAGCAACAACAGTAGATTTACTCAAATATTGGCCAGATGTGTTGGTGAAGTAGTGGCAGAGAAACAGTAAATATGTTGTTTAGACAGTTACAAAATGCAGTGTGTCTAATATTTGTTAGTAGATTTAAAATCACACATTGTAACAAATCAGTTACTAGTTCTTAGTAAGTTTTTTTACTTTGCTTAATAAAGATAATTTTCTCTAAATTGGCATGGTGGCTTATGGAATTATTGAATTACTTTTTTTTATAAAGGATAGTAATTCCAATTCCAGCCACAGATAAATTACAATTTGTTTAAATTAGGCTTTTTGCAATTGTTCAAACTGTATCTTATTTGTGTTTCAAATCAACTTTATTCTTTCTGTACTGAAAGGATATAAATTGTTAGATGTTTTTCTGAGTAAATGAATGGAGCTGATGTTACTTAATGCTGCTCTGTACTTTTCTGGTTCAGTAAAACTATGAGCTGTCGTTAACAATTAATGCCTCATTTTAATATCACAGTGGAAATAATCCTTATATATTTAATTCTCATTTGCAGAAATAACAAAACCCAAAATGAAACCATGCCCTTCCTGCCAGGCTCCCAACCGGCTCAACAGAAAAACCTGTTTTGCCTGCCTTTTCTGCTTCTTGAGTAGGCAGAAGCAAAAAAAACAACAGGAGAAAGTGAAAAATACCAACTGGGCCTCATCAATTAAAAAAAACAAAAATAATGGCAAGATCTTAGATGCTGCCCAGTTGTCGGTAAGTTTTCATAGTTCTCAAATTGCAAGATGTTGGCTTCCAGATAATTATATAATTATCACAGTCGCCAGATGGGCAGGAAAATATAGATGGGTTATAGGGGTGTATGATATGCCTACAAAATGTTTATTGATTTACCTTTATAGTGTTAGTTGTTGCATTTCATTTTCACTGAAAAATATTTATATATAATGATTTTTGTTGGGGTCTGTACTAGGGTTGGGCGGTAATACAGTATCCCATGGGGTCTTAAAAATAGTAATGGTATCAGTTTCAATACTGTCATTAAAAAATGCAATGCACTTATATAGGAGACAAGGATTAAATATTAAATCTAATTTATTTAATGCCTAAAAATGCTTATGTGTGATTGTTATCATGTGACAGTGCGGAGGAGAGAGAGGGGGGGAAGAAGAACAGGACTTTTGTAGTCTGGCAGCATTTGGGATTCCGCCCTAATGAGAAGGGAGAGGTGTTTCAGTATCAGTATTTGGTTTTCACTTTCTGAATAGTGGAGGCACAAGTCAACAGTTTGGTGACACCGTCTGACCCTCACGTCGTAATTTTTAATTAGTTGTGAGTAATACTGTATGCCGCGGTAAAATAGAGAGGAGGTTTTTACAGTATCAAAATTTGGATACCACCCAACTGTAGTCTGTACTAAACAAACATGTTCCCTAACATCCAGAGAATATTTGCCAACTTGTTTTCCTAGGCATCAGTGTAACATGGTATTGCATAATTTCATATGGATATAACATTTTAACTTTAACAAAAAAATTGCAGCTCCTAGGATTTGGATATGGCATCTGACCATATTGTAATTAAAATGATGTTTCAGTTAGTTGGGCAACCCTAGGGGGTGATTAAGGCCTGAACACCCAACTGCACAAGGGTCAGCAAATCAGAATGTTTGTTCTAAGTAGCTGTGTATGTCTGTGTGCATGCAGTCAGTGCATAGTTGCAAAAGATTTCCTTTAATAATTAAAGAAGAACAGAATGCTAAACATCCACATTCACATAGACTACATTTACCTGTCAGAAGAAAAAGTGCCGGCATCAGGGCTGCTATGAACCACGATTCTTCAAAGATATTACAGCTCTAGAGATGGGACTGTTTATTGTGACTAGAACATATAGTCTGTACCATCATCTCCTGTGATGCTAACCAGAGGATACATATGCCTTTGTTTTTCTTGCAGGTTTTAAAATTGACAGCTCTTGGATACAAGCCAATCCTTTTTCTTGGTCATCAAGACCGCAAGAGCCAGCTAAGTGGTGACATTATACATTTTCTTGAGCCAACAGGGGTTGCTCAAGACATCATAGGAAAGATGAGCAAGCTCTATGAACATCTGCTGAGAAGTAAGTTGTCCTTTGTTTAAGATTAAAAAAAATGGTGCTATGACAAGACACAGTATACTTTTTCCCCCATTGACATGTGACATTCAACCATATACTATTACTAATACCAACATACATTAAAGTGCCTTAGTAAAAACTTTAAGACAGCATATTGCAGCGCCACAGTACCTTACCTTATAGAATGCAAGCATCATGTACTAGGCTAAGTCCTTAATGTACTGGCCAAGGTTAGTAAATCTTGGGGAAAAACTGAATGAGAATACTATGGAATATAATATTAATTGATAACCCTTGAACAACCTAAATACGTTTTAGATATGCTGCTTCATAAGCTGCAAAAAATACTTAAAGTATTTTATATGTATTTTGTGTTTACTAATATTCTACCCAGTTTAATTAATATTTAACTATTAACACTTTCAGAATTATTTGCTCCTGAAGACGTTGAGGGCTCCTCAACTGCACCCATCCCAGTTGTTCCAGAGGAGGAGTCAGCAGGACCAGATGCAGATGGAGAATATGTTCTACATCTGGTGCCCGTGTCACCTTCTCACCCTTCTCAGCCTCCTGCTCTCTCTTCTGCCTCATCTCAGCCTCCTGCTCTCTCTTCTGCCTCATCTCAGCCTCCTTTTCTCTCTTCTGCCTCATCTCAGCCTCCTGCTCTCTCTTCTGCCTCATCTCAGCCTCCTTTTCTCTCTTCTGCCTCATCTCAGCCTCCTGCTCTCTCTTCTGCCTCATCTCAGCCTCCTGCTCTCTCTTCTGCCTCATCTCAGCCTCCTTTTCTCTCTTCTGCCTCATCTCAGCCTCCTGCTCTCTCTTCTGCCTCATCTCCGCCTCCTGCTCTCTCTTCTGTCTCATCTCCGCCTCCTTTTCTCTCTTCTGCCTCATCTCAGCCTCCTTTTCTCTCTTCTGCCTCATCTCAGCCTCCGTTTCTCTCTACTGCCTCCTTTCAGCCTCCTGCTCTCTCTTCTGCCTCCTTTCAGCCTCCTGCTCTCTCTTCTGCCTCCTTTCAGCCTCCTGCTCTCTCTTCTGTCTCCTTTCAGCCTCCTCCTCTCTTTTCTGCCTCATCTCAGCCTTCTCCACACTCATCTCCCTTTATGCAGCCAGGAGCAGGTGCCACAAGACGACAACAAGCTATTAAACTTAAAATGAAAGGTTAGATTAGCTATAGTAAATAAATTAATATAAAGCTGTCAATGTGCAAAAAGATGAGGTGACCAGAGTCTTACTTGTTATCAGAGGTTAAAGTGGGATTTGGCAAGTGGGGGAACCTTAACATCAAGTGCGGTTTGTAAAAACATTTGTTTTGATTAGTAACTTAAAACATAATTTGATATGTCAATGTAAGCTTGCTACACTTTTGCTATAGTTTTGCTATATGGGTAGGATTACTGACCTAAAACTAATGAAGTCTAATACAAACCTCATATATTGCTTTTATTTTATTTGTCATTTTTCAGAATGCAGAAAACACCGTCTACAAAAGATATTCCCTTATGAATGCATTGTTGATAGAAGACTTGTTAATGTAAGTACTTTCCCCATTGTTACTTCTGCTCTTCATGCCTTGGTGCAGTCAATAGCAACATCAGAAGAAATCTTGCCTCTACCTGCAACCATCTGCATATAAAGGAAGCCACAATATCACAAACACAGCCGCTGATGTTATTTGGAGCGAGAGCCTGCGCAGATCAGGGTTGAACTGTAGTACCAAGGTCTTGCCAATATACCTGACCAACTCAATCACTAGCAGACCTCAGCTGTTATAAGGTGAAACACCCTTTCTGTAGCATTCAAAATGACAGAAACCATCTTTGAGAGAAATGTTATGACTTTGATGTCTTTTTTGTGTACTTTGATGTTTGGCCCATGTTCCATCTGCTAACATGAGCCATTTTCATATGAACTCAATGTCCTGGAAATCTAGTACAAACATGGCCCAGAGTTTTACTTGCACGCGTGTAGCACACAACAGGACATTGTACAGGACACATACATTTCACCCAGTTAATGTCCAGACATTGTAATGTGGGAATGCAGCTATGGAGGGATGGGGATTTATGAACTATGGACATTTAGTGCTATGTGTTACACACTACAACCAGAAATGTAATTCTTTACCATATGGACCCCGACTGATAGTGTTTCAGTATACTCGAAAACATAGATGTATACTGTAACGCATACTGTAATACATTTTAGGAAAATGATTAATCAATAATGACATATTGACATATGCTATATATAAGACAACTGTGCTTTCTCAGAAATGTCCTTAAAAAGTTATTGCAACTATAACTACTTCCTTCTTAACTAATTCTAACTTTTGTCTGTCATTTGTTTTAGGGAAAAGAAGAAGTAAAAATAAAGTGGACACCTTGCTCAACATGGTAGGTCCTATAAACTGGTGTCTTGGACTGGAAACATGTTTATATAGTGACAATACTGTAGTTACTACATCATTGTGAATTTGTACATTTGTTCAAGCATGTTCTCATAAAGACTTTTGTTGTTTATATTGTGGAATTCTGTACATGTAGCATGACATGAAGACAGAGGACATGTTCCATGTCACAGCTGAGGTTATTCTTTTAACTTATATTTTGTGTGTTTTGTCTTTAATTTATGGACAGTGGCAAAGTGTGGGACGACACCTGGGAGCCAGCCAAAGACTATTCATAAAAGAAGCAGTGTTCATGGTCCTGTGGAAGCTACAACTTTGTGTAATATCAATCTTGTTTTAAGGAACAGTTTTTGTGTGATCTTGACTCAGAACGCTTTAATAAAACCATTCAACACTGTTCTAAAGCGTTGCAAACTGAATTGCATCAAACATAATAAAAACTAATGATAAAATCAATAGCTCATTTAAACAAATGGCACAGGAAATGAAAGAGTACATGTGCTTTGGTTTTGATTATGGTCACTAGACATTTCCTGCATTGACCAGGTAAGTAGATGTAGGTAGAGAATACTAGGCCTTATCCGGAGAGAAATCTAGCGCACAATTTATAAATGTATCGCATGCAGAGCAGGGTCAGTACACAGCAGGTTGGCAGGAATGAACATCTGTAGGGATAGGACCTTTGGGTCATGTGGTAAGACTGCAGTTTCTCCTGCAACTCAGTATCATGGCAGTTCTTGAAATGCACACTTAATTTAATATATTGTTTTGTGTACAGAGACCTGTTTATCTGTTTTTTTTTTCCTGATGTCAGCACGCTTTTTAAACTAATGTATTTCAAAGGGAAGCATCTTTTGTGATAACAGCACGGTTCTTTCTGCCAGTCAGGCTGTAGCAGAGAAGCTGTATACAGCGTTGCTATTATTAGTATTTTAGCCCAATAACCAATGTTTCAATCAACATTTATTCACCAAATCTTATCATGGTTGATATGTATTTCATTTAATGTTAGGCTATTATTTCGGTGTTATTGCCATGGAACCTGGATTGCTTTGTTGTTAATTGCTATATTTAAAACTAAAACGTTACATCTATCAACATGTATTTAAATGTTACGGTATGCATTTCTTAATTTTAATAACAATTCAGTCTTATTACCGGTGAAATTATAACGGTATGCCGTAAGACAGAAGCGGAGCAGGGCACATTAAAAGCCGACATCCCACAATGCAATGTGGGCATTCATATCAGAGAATCGGACAGCGATCAGCAGGTCTTTAACGCTAGTGTGGCTTCAATGTTCATATATTTAATCAGAGGTTTTGTCACTAGCAACAACACGTTTCTCAGTTTTGTTCCAGTAAGTTATGAACTGTAACAACGTTTTTTTAACAATCAGGAAAGTACTCCGGAAGTGACGTAGTACGGACAGCTCGGTGACTAGAAAATATACAAATACATAATATTCGAAATATTTATGTTTTGTCTAACGTTATTTGAGGATTCGAACAATAATAATAAAATACAGTTTAATGTATTTGTCTCATGCATTGTCTGGTCGGCCGTCCGGCGGGCGGGAATCTGAAATGGAATGAAGCCCATTCACGGCAGACAGCAGAAACACAGTAGCCGAACGAGTCCAGCCGCCCAGCCCGAAAGAACTACAAGTACATTGGCTTTATAACATGTTCTAGGGCGCGTCTTTACTGGGAGTTGTAGTTTTTAAATATATTTGTATATTTCTTATAAGTAGAAGTTGGCATTGTGTGTGTAGCTCCTTCTATAACAGATGGTCCTACAGTGAGGAAAATAAGTATTTGAACACGCTGCTTCTCCCACTTAGAAATAATGGAGGAGTCTGAAATTGTCATTGTAGGTGCATGTCCATCTTACTAAATAACCATGGTCAAGCAAAGAAACGAGACGCAGACGGCAAAATGTAGAGTTAAAGCTTTTTGCAAAGGGAGAGATCCCGTGACAGCAACCTGCCTGCTAGCATTGCTTCCACGGAACTCTGGCAACTAGAAACTAAAAGCAAAGTCTTTTTTATTGAAGCACACACACACAAAGATTTACAGTTGTTGAGTCTAAGGCATCTGGTGTTTGGTTCATGCCTACACAGAAAAAGGAGGACAGAGTGCAGATTGCCGGGCAACCTGACCCTCTGCCTGACCTCGAAATTAAGACTATCTAAAGGATTTACAACAGAGTAGACTTTATGGCGGTGTTTCAAGGAAAACATAGTTGGTTAAATGTGCATATAAATATAAAAATATAAACATGAATATACGTCAAGCAAGATATGAATATATGATAAGCATGAAAGTTATGATTATGATATGAATATGAATTTAAGCATGCAAGGTATAATATTCTAAGACACTACTACAGAGAATTGTCTAATAAGGAACATATAAAAAACGAATTCTCTGTCATTTCCCTCCTGTTGTACATTTAACAAACATCAGCAATTATGACTCCGGGTTGCGGTTTTCAATAATTACGTCAAAGCATGCACACACAGGATAGGATACTTGTTTACTCTTCATCAGGGAGAAGGCAAAAAACCCTTTCCGTCTGTTAGAAAGGAAAAATTCCTTCTCGACCCTCCCTTAGGGAGCGATCACCCTTTTGGCCAAGATGAGTTCAAAGGTTTATGTGTGCTTTAATACATCATTGTGTGGGCTTGGGACACATTTATCATTACTTATCAGATTTAGCAGAGAGCTGATGAAACTGGACATGTGCATAGTTGGTCAGTTGTATCAGTGTATGAAAAAATATTACAAGTACTGCTACAAGGAAAGTAACAATTCTAAGCAATAATCCATACCAAGGTCCTGAAGTTAACCAGGAGAGGAAATCTCCGCTAACTACATTATCTGCCTCAGCAGCATCTCTCAAGAGCAGTCAAATTAAGAATGGCTTTCTGAATGACACTAGTATCTTTGTCATTATCTGGGATAAAAGTGCAACACGTAGTACCAATAAGCGCACACACACCACCTTGTGATGCCGTCAACTGGTCTAACACCAGCCTATTTTGTAGGGCAATCAATCTTATAGCGGTCAATTCTTCGCGTATTTTTGACAGGGCTGTTACGGTTGAATTCATGAACAGCCCTACTCGGTAACTGATTGTTTCCATTCTCAGCTCAACTTTACCCACCCCTACCCACGGGAAAAGTGCATGCAAAACTTTTTGGCCATCTGACCACAGCTCGTGACCTTTGGGGACATCCGATCCCCCCCTACGCTGTCATGGCGTTCAAAAGCACTACGTCTCGCACGTGGGTGGTGGCGGGAGCGTTACCATGTGTGAATGATCTGCCGGTTCTAGAGCGCAATGACCCTCCCAACCCACCGGTAAATCTAGGAACATGTAGGAGCCACACAGCCAATTGACTCCTAGCTGGCCATATGTTCTCAATGCATCAGGGGCCTGGAAATAGGGCACACAAGTCTTATTACCTACAGACTTGGTGATGTCCATTTGCATACAGTCAATGGCGGGACCATTTGCCAATTCAGGGTCTCGTTCAACAGAGTGGGTGTTAAGGCGGAGGGTAGCGCGTGTAGGAAGATGGTGCTGGCGTCGACGGGTTTCGGGACAACCTACGGGTTGTGGGCGGAAATTGGCATACGTGTGCATACATAACAGTTTTTGTGGTTCTCAGATTTAGTTACATATTTAGCATTTTCAATGCATAGCAATACCAAATGTTCAAATCAAAGGACGAATTGTAAAAAACCACATCATAGTCTTTCATGGCTTTGTCGATGAGCATACGGTTTCCATGTGAAACCTGTTGTTGTGGTCCCTTAGTCCGCTGTCAGCGACACGCAGAGGACCAGTAGGACAGAACAAACCCATCCCTTTAGTTCACCCATAGCTGGAGTATAAAGTCTCAGTTGGTTTCTTCTTTCTTCAGCAGGCAAAGGTTTTGATACCAGAACCCCCGCCGTCCGGCCAAATTCGGGTGTGGGAATGGAATGATCTTTTTACAGTGACTTTGGTGAACCCATGTGGATCGTTCAGCAATCTTTACAGCTGTGGGCGTGGTGATGAGCACAGTGTACGGCCCCTCCCACTTTGGTGATGACCAGCACTTCCTCTTTATCACTTTTATCAGCACTTGGTCACTTGGGGGTCTCCCCAAGGGACAGAGGGGAGAAAACCAGGGCTGCACTTTGAACAGTCCTACCTGGGGCACATCCACAGAGGGTTTTTCCTGCAGGGACAGGAGACTGGGCAGATTGAGGGAAAGATGCACAGGGATATCCTGGAACCACGATCAAACCTTTTCCTAGTCTCTACCTCAACACTTTGCACATCCACAAGACAATGACCCTAAGAGGGCCCTGGATCATCAACTCTGTGGCTGTTTCTGCCCAGGGGACCCCTTCCCAAAGCATGTCTAAAATTACTGTCTCATTTACCATTCAAATGAACTGGGATCCATAATCCTACCCAAATTATTCTTGGCATCTTTGCCATTCCTCATGTATTACCTTCTTTTACTTTGAACAAAGGGTTTTCTCTGACCAGTATATGGCCTGTTTTTTTAATAAATATGCAAAATTTCCATTTTAGCTGTCTTTTTTTTCAAAATGTGGTTGCTGCCATTACTGGAAATAAAAAACTTTTTTGATTTTTTGGAAAAAGGCTGCAATGAAACAAAGAGTGAAAAAATTTAAAGGGGTCCCTTTCATTACCCAGTTTTTTTAGGTTTAGTAAGGCAAAATTTATAAACCCTCTTGAAAAATGAAACATTATTCCATGTGAAACCCTTGTTGGGTCCATGGTCCCTCGCCATGGCCAAACCCATCCCTTTAGTTACCATAAAATATAAGTTGGTTTCTTCTTTTTCAGCAAGCAAAGGGTTTTTTCATATTCTGATATAGGAATGGAATGAACACAACTTTGTGAACCCATGTGGATGGTTCAGCAATCCGCCAGCCATACATGGGCCGGTTTTGGGATGGCCCTTATCTTTATCATTTTCAGCACTTCATCACCTGGCTGGAGTCTCTGCACCTGAGGAGGGAGAGGGAGAGACAGGCAGATTACATGCCCAAACAGTTCCTCTTGAACCATTTTTAGGCAAGAGGGCTCTCATTTTTCAGCTAGGCCATCTTAGCAATGTTACTGGCACTCATCTGCTTTTGCATTTTCTTGGTTTTGGGATCTTTTGTCTTAGCATGTTTTGCACAGTACTTGCTGTAGCATGTATAATCTGTGTGGTAATTGAATAGCGGATTAATTTTGAAGTAACTGATCCCTTGCAGCTGCATATTCAACTGCTTTCATCTGCTTTGGGACATGCATTACCTTACCTCAGCTCATAAAATGAGACAAGCAGGGCTTGTCATCTGTCTGATAGGCTATCACAGAACTTGCAACCATCTGAGCAGATAATCTGTGTGGTTTGGGGAGTTATCTTGCCTGTTTTTCAGTAACTTCTGTAGGGTGGATGTCTGTGGTTCCCTTCACTGTCTTTCTCTGACTTTATTCATCTACTGAGGCTAAAAATCTTTTTCCTAAAATCCACAGTAGCCTGTTCAATTGAAGTCTGATGACAAAGTCTTTTCTTTTTAGGTGAGGAAAAGCTTTTCTTTCCTCCACATTGACCATCTGCTATCTGTCATATGTCTGTGACCTTCACTGTGTTTCTCTCTGACTTTATTCTACTGAGGCCAAAAATCTTTCCCTAAAATCCACAGTCTGTTCAATTGTTGTGGATGACATTAGCTCTCTTCTTTTAGGTGAGGAAAAGCTTTTCTTTCCCCACATTGTTCCATCTCATTTTGTTGATCAAGGCCCTAGGCGTGTCAGATAAGGTCTTGTAGCTCCTGAGTTTTTAGTGTGTCTAATGTCTAGTGTGGGGGCTCTGGACTGTACTGCTTGTTTCTGTTAAGCCAAACTCAGGAATTCGTTGCGAAGTAGAGACCTTGTTGAAACAAAACAAACCAAAATGACAAGAACTGAACTTCTACACTTCTTCAACTTCTAACTTCTAACTTCACAACGAACAGAGTCACAGAGTGACCCCACAGCTCTGTGCATAACACATGACTGCTCCTTATCTCCCGTTTGCCCCAACAGAAACCAGACCATGTTTGGAAAACACTCTAATCTTAAACAACACACTTCATCCTTCTGTTTTCTGTTTTTCAGGCTTCTAGGGGCCAGAGCTGTCCCTGTGAACCCGCCTAGTGCGTCAAAAAAAAAAAAATCAAAAAATACAAACAAAAAAAAATCAAAAAAAAAAAAACAAAAAATGACTGTAGCTGTCATTCAATCTTAGAAGCTAGAAATTTATCTCGTCTGTAGATTGGTTCAGGCATTAACCTACAGTTTGGGCAAGCTGACCGTTGCATATCTCTCAAGGCGCCAGCTTTTTGTTGCCTATTTGCTCACAGTGATAAATTGCAAAGCCATAACAATACTAGCTGTCTCTAGACGCGCCGGAGGCCCTATTCAAGGATCTATCTTTAGGAAGCTCATGTTTCAGAGGCACCTACAATGTAGATCCACTTAATATATGAACAATTAACTAAAAGAAAATCTTGTCTATGTGATTGTCTTATTACAGGCCTCAGTTACCTGTCTTATATCGAATCAAGCGCCAATGAACCTTATCACCTTTTTTACTGGAAAAATTGGTGTATCACATGGCTAGTCAGGACACTCTCTGATTAGTCCTGCTTCTACTAACTCTCTAATTACAGGTGCAATGTCTCTCTCTGCCTCTGGTTTTAGTGGGCATTGTCTCACCCTGGGCTGCCAGTCTGGCCTTGTTTTTGTTTTTGGGCAGCTTTTATCAGGCCTACATAGGCAGGCCCTTTAGTCCATAAACATTAAAGGACCCCTGCTGGGTCCTGTACATCTCTCTCACTCAGACCTATGGACGTAAATCATTGGTCAGTTTTGCATAGGTTGGGTGTGGTAAGCACCTCCCACCCCTGTTGATATCTGTACGTTTCACTGGAGGGGCTGTATGCCAACCCTGGGTCATCAACTGGCCCTTAATCATCTGCTCTATGAACTTTGAGTGCCACTTCTCCCAAATCTTTCCATCTCATATCATATGTTTTTGCTAGTGAAACGTGTGGCACTTGACTGGAGCAATCTGGTCTTATTTTGGCACTAACACAATAGTTGTCTTTTTTCAGAAATTTTTTAGTGAAATTACTGTTAACAATGCCAAACAATGCATGCTTAACCTGTTGTGTGTCAGTCAATATTATATTACATGCCTAGCAAACTGCCTCCTATAACTCTTGAAATCTTGTTGACCAAGGCTAGCTTGAATCATAAGCACAGACTGACACTGACCTCTCCACATGTTCCCACTGCAGTCCGGCATTTTAAACTATTTCAACCATGTTTTTACAAACCTAGCGGCTGTTAACGTAATTGTACCTTAATCAAAAACAAATTCATATCTACACATATACAACCTCAGGTTTCCTCTGAATGTTCAGCTGTTTGTCTGTATTTGTGACCATGTTGCTCATGCTCCCTCCATGACTAAGCACCTCAATGCTTTTGACTTGTTAAAAAAAACATACTGGAAATAAAATGTTTGAAAGTACAAATTCGAATTCCCATTAAAAATTAAAAAAAAAAAATAAACTTAGTCTTCCCATAACAGTGGCAATCCATGTACTCTGGCTCATTCTTCTTGAGCAATTTCAAATATGTATATATATGCATACATATATCTCCATATATATATATATACATACACATACACACCATACATGCACGTACCCTTTTTTCTTATTTTTCTTAAATCTAACAATTTTGGAATTGGTATCAATCAACTGTTTTATATTCTTCCATTACTTTTTCCTTTTAAATCTAACAATTTTGGAATTGGTATCAACCAACTGTTTAATATTCTTCCTTACTTTTTCCTAATTTTTCTCACTAGCTCTCTGACTCATTGTTTTTTTTTTTTCTTTTACCAATAAGTCCATCTGTAATCTATAGGGATCTGGTCCCAACTCAGTAATCAATGTATGTAATTTGTCAGACAAATACAATTGTGATTGTAATCATGTATACATGCATTACTCCTCATAGAATTTGCTAAGAAATTTTAACACTAGTCATGTTTTAAGAGGTTCTGCGTTCAGAAATTTTAACACATTGCCTCTTCCATGTGTGTAGTCTGCCTCTCAGACAAAATACACACTACTTCTCACCAAACCCACTGTTTGGCTACTCTTTACTCTTCAACAACACGTAGCATTAATAACCCCACTGGATCACTCCAATTTTTATCAGTCAGACCATGGAAACATCATTGCCTTAATTTAGATTTCACCAATGTGCAGATTCGATTCCCAACAGGTTCTGCTCACCTTTATTTAAGGGCGCCCCAGGCTCCGTTGTTTCCTGTTCTGACTGTTCCCATCCAATTTTTTAATCAATCCAACCCAATGTTCAATTTTGAGTGAATCCCCCATTTTCAGATGTGATTTATGCTTGGTTTTCGTTATATTCCAAATAAAAGGCAAACAGAGAACAAGGGAAACATTGTCTCTGTAGTTTCCCTTATCTGTCTCTGTCTCCCCTTTTGGCTGCCTGCTTCCTCCACATTCCTGCAGCACACAACTCTCTCCTGTATCCTCCGTCTCTATTTCTCCTAAATAGCAACCTCCTCCACCTGCAATCTGTAATAAACTAGTAACAGACGTCATTCTAAATTTACAATCAAAGCCGTATTTCTTCGTCCAATATCACAAATTCTACACTTCCTGGGAAGGTTTTTTCCAGGAATTTTACATCTTTAGCTAGGTACAGCGGTACTTTGGTTTTTACCCATCTGTCCTGCTCTATTTCTCAAATCACACAATTTCCACAATAAAACACTGCGACAATAAAACTTCACAAATCACAATAAACCGCTGTGCTTTACACCAACCTGTGTCCCTGTCCTAAGCAAAGTCTCACAAAGAACCACAAGTTATCACAATAAACCACTGTGCAGCAACACTCTTATTGTCTCCCAACCAAACCAGCAAACAAACAAACAAATTGTTACAAACAATACACTAACCCGCTACGGGAAAAACACCCAGCGCTTCTGACCAGCGTCAGGAAACAAACACAAACCCGCTACGGGAAAAACACCCAGCGCTTCCGACGGACACCCGCTGTGTAAACACACACCCGGTGTGTCGGGAAACAAACACAAATCCGCTACCTACTATGAGTCAACACACATAGCGTAATAGTGAAACACAACATAGAACACAAAACACATAGCAAACAGTGCACTGCTACAATACACAAACAAACAACACTGCCTCGCTGTGAACACACAGCGCTTCCGACTATACCACCGCTGTGACAACACACACACGGTGTCTCGGGAAACAAAAAGCCGGTGATCACCCCTGCCGTCCCGAAACCAATCAGGATGGCATTCTAGACACCCCTGGTCTCCCCGCTGGAGGAAACCTGTCGCTCGGACGTCCCGAACTAGTCAGAACCAACTGATAGCTCCCTGTTTAAACTAGCTATGTCCCAGGCGGAAAGTATTAACCACAACAACCCGGCCGAGTCCGCACCTGCTCCCCAGCATCCACAACAAATCACTCAATAAAGTCCCAGACCGTAAGACACACAGCCGTTACGTCAAGCGTTTGTATATGTACACACAGGTAAACAGAGTAACAGACCCAATATACAGCGGGCTACTATAATCACTACTTTCAGATTTGTCACATCCTCAGTACAAACCCTAACTAGCAAAAACTCCGTGCACCTCTTTTTTACATGAGAAACTCAGAACTGCCACACTCACCGTCTCTGTCCGCTGCTTCGACCATGGGGAGTCGTCACACCGAGTGAATGCAGGGCGGCACGGACCAACCTATGGCCCCGTCCCACGAAGAGGTGGACGGCTGTTAACAGTTCCTCTGGCCTTGATCGAGCGTGGTCCTGGACTCCTCGGCTGTTGACTCCCGGGTTTCGGCACCAGAAAATGTCAGGTTCAGGACACTTTATCTTACTAAATAACCATGGTCAAGCAAAGAAACGAGACGCAGACGGCAAAATGTAGAGTTTAAGCTTTTGCAAAAGGGAGAGATCCGTGACAGCAACCTCCTGCTAGCATTGCTTCCACGGAACTCTGGCAACTAGAAACTAAAAGCAAAGTCTTTTTATTGAAGCACACACACACAAAGATTTACAGTTGTTGTGTCTAAGGCATCTGGTGTTTGGTTCATGCCTACACAGAAAAAGGAGGACAGAGTGCAGATTGCCGGGGCAACCTGACCCTCCGCCTGACCTCGAAATTAAGACTATCTAAAGGATTTACAACAGAGTACTTTATGGCGGTGTTTCAAGGAAAACATAGTTGGTTAAATGTGCATATAAAATATAAAGCATACATGAATATACGTCAAGCAAGATATGAATATATGATAAGCATGAAAGTTATGATTATGATATGAATATGAATTTAAGCATGCAAGGTATAATATTCTAAGACACTACTACAGAGAATTGTCTAATAAGGAACATATAAAAACGAATTTCTCTGTCAGCCAAGCTCAAAAGAGCTGTCCAAAGACACTAGAGACAAAATTGTCCACCTCCACAAGGCTGGAAAGGGCTACGGGGAAATTGCCAAGCAGCTTGGTGAAAAAAGGTCCACTGTTGGAGCAATCATTAGAAAATGGAAGAAGCTAAACATGACTGTCAATCTCCCTCGGACTGGGGCTC
>JAEKDQ010000556.1:0-38885 GCA_026937815.1 Etheostoma perlongum
GCTCCCAGAATGCAAGGTTACTTGTGGTTCCTAGAGTCTCCAAAAGTAGAATGGGAGCCAGAGCGTTCAGCTGTCAAGCTCCTTTCCTGTGGAACCAGGTTCCCGTTTGGGTTCAGGAGGCAGACAACATCTTCCACATTTAAGAGTAGGCTTAAGACTTTCCTCTTTGATAAAGCTTATAGTTAGGGCCTGCTCGGGTGAGTCCTGAACCATCACTTAGTTGTGATACTATAGGCCTGGTCTGCCGGGGGGGACTTCCCATGATGCACTAAGCACCTCTGTCTTCCTCAATGCTCTCCATTTGGATGCAACCTCATCCCATTATTGCATGTTAGTAACTCGACTTCTTCCCTTTCCCGGAGTCTTGGGCTCACTCGCCCCGTAGTTTTGTGCTCTATAGCCCCTCTCCTCTCTCCTCCTAGTTTTCTGGTTCTGGAGCTGTGGAGTGTGGATCTGTGGTTGGATTCACCTGCTTCCTCCATGTTCCTGCTTGACACCATCTGCTCCAATTCTCTATGTCTCTCTCTCTCTCTCTCTGTCTGTCTTTCTCTGTCTGTCTCTTTCGCTCACCCCCCAACCGGTCGAGGCAGATGACCACCTACCCTAAGCCATGCTTCTGCTTGAGGTTTCTGCCTCTTAAAAGGAACATACTAAAGGTTGTGTTGTTTCTGCTGACAGACTCAACACAAAAGGTTGTGTTGTTGCTGCTGACAGACTCAGATCATTATTCTAAGTGTGTGACAACATTATGGGATGGATCCCTACAGAGATAGACCTTTTAGTGAAAGAGGAACATCCTTTTTAGTTTAGATCCTTCTGGTGCCAGTTATTCATTTTACTATTGTTGGGAAGAATTGTGAATCTGCATTTGTTCAGAGATATGTCTGATGATGAACTCACTACCAGGACAACCCCAAAGAGAAGCACTTATGAACACAATAATCATCAGTGTCTCCATTTGAGGTAGTCTGAATGTGATTCCAATGCCATCCATCTTCAGTTACAGTCTGTAGCATTGTCATGTTTAACTGCCCCAACAAGTAGCACTTACTGAATTCAACAGTTAAGTCAAAGCTATAGTGTTGTAGTAATAAGAATGACCAAAACAATAATTTATCCACACAATCTAGAATAAATTATAAAACATTTTAGCATTCTCCAACTAGCAACACAACGTAAAATAGCTGTTACTGTTAAGTCTTTAGATAAAATCCTGGGATTCAGTTGTCAGTAAAAACTTCCCCATAGATTAGCACTAACTAAACTTTTGTGATATAGAAGCAGTGGAAGTGGTCCTTACACAGATTTTCCATCTTAAATACTGAATGCAGCCATTTCCATTGTAAGTAATGAATGGCTTCATGAATAGACAAAAATCATCCCATTGTATTCCATTAACAGTCTATGAGTGGTCAATTACAGTCCAATAACTTTCTTTGTTGCAACTCCTTTTGCCTCCAGATAGAGCTCATTCAGCAATAGAAACTACCAGTTAGTACTGAATATCTATTCCAAAACTCCCCCATTCTTTTCTTTATTTCACTAGCGGTGGACAACTGCTGAAATGTACTGCCTCTGCATTTGTAAGTGTCTGATGATGAACTCACAGCAAAGACAACCTTAAGAGAAGCACTTATGAGCACAATAATCATCAGGGTCTCCATTTGAGACGATCCAAATGTGATTACAATGACATCCAATGACTTTATTGATCGCTGGGGAAAAAAGAACATAAGGACTCTGGGGAATTACTCGCCAGAGCTAGGTTAGTAACAAGCATTTCTGGGACATGGAATCACACACATAAAAAGATAAAGGAGAGAGGAGCTCAGAGTGTCAAAGGAAGTTCCCCCGGTAGTCTGAAACTATTACAGTGTAACTACGAGAGACAGGGTAAAGAGAGGAGCCTGGTCAGGCTAGAACTCTCCCCTGCTGGATCAGGCTGTACTGCACTACCTTCCTCTAGTTTTAATATATTATTGATTATATGGTAAATTAATCTGATGACTATAAAGAGAAGCAGAGAAGAGAAGGGGTGCCATGTCTGCGGATATACACCCTCCTCCGTCAGTCCAGGCAAACGCTGCAACTCCCTAACAATATGCTAAATCAAAGAGGAGCGTTTTAAGTTTACTCTTAAATGTAATGAGGGTCTCTGCGTAAACAAGGTCAGAACAAATGTGATTTTTTCGCAGCCCATGCTCACGTTCAAATTGATAAATGCCGAACTTTGCGTAAGCCCATCCTACACCTGTTTTAGGTAGTACGCACATTTTATAAATGAGGGACCATGTTTCCTTCATTTGGATTTGAACCTGCAACCTAAGGATTTCAGTTTTACTCTTCTACAGTCCTCCACTCTACCAACTGAGGTATTGGGAAGGGAGTGAAGGGGAAGGTAATAACACAGGACCCCCTGGGAGGGAACTTTTTCAGATTTTGCAAACACATTGACATGAACTCGCAGATCAATTGACGAGTATCCCAACCAGAAAAGAGATTTTAGACCTGGAACAAGCCATTTTTTATTACCTGTGGGGGTCCAAGTGGGAACGAGTGCAAAGAAGAGTGACGAAGAAGCCAAAGGAGAAAGGAGGGACAGGAGTGCCAGACCTGTTATTGTTTTTAGGGAGCAGATTTACAGCTATACACATAACTGCAGCCACGGCCCCATCCAGAAATCCTAAGACTGCAGCTATGGCAAGGTTCTAGAGGGGATCTTACCTCAGAAGATTGAAGACTTTACCCTCTGATCTTAAAGTACCCTGGTCTTTTACCATGCTTTTATCCAGACCTTTTTAAAACGTTTTCACCTTGAGCAAGAAGAAGTGTATGTTTTAACCAATCATTGCTCTCTCATTTCAGTTGTGCAGGAGCGGGATCCAGTGAGTCCAGTGCGTGGAATGGCTTTTGACGAGCTCTAAACTGTTTGGTGCAACATGAATAATTTGGCTCTCCCAAACAGACTCCAGGACTTGTCATGGATGGTGGCTCATCTGATCCTCCCGGTCAGGTCCGTTATGCACTCCCCGGGGCATGTCAGCACACTCATCCTGCCCCTGTCCTGGATGTGGCGAGCCCGAGTCGCTGAGGCTCTGGGAGTTCTGCGCTGCTGTAGACCTGTGGGCAACGGCCCGGCTCCTTGCAATTCCCGTACTTACCAGCAAGGGAGGTCCTCACAGCACAGCTAGTGCTATATGGGGCGAGCCCAAAGAAACAGATACCAGCATGTGACTTTGCAAGTGGCCGCCAAAGATGCAGTTTGGACCTCCAGAAACTTGCTGGTAAGAAAGCACATGCAGATCCCCCCCGTTGCTGTGATCACGATGGCTGCAGTATCTAAGTAGTATGTGCTTCATGATTGTACTTTTGTTTTTGAATGGTAAATGAACAACTGTGCTGGAATTTGCAATAAAAAACATGACATTTCCCATTTTGACAAACTGTTTTGATCACTTGTGGTATATCAATTAATTCTTTGGTCTTGGACAGTTACCTTGCAATTTAAAACTGTATATCCTATTGTCTCTGGAACAATAGTTGGCAGTTGGAGGGGTAATGTCTTTACAATGATTATGCAAAAGAAGATGTTCACAAATTCAGCCCAGGTAAATGCTCAGCCCATATTCATACAGACCTAAACCTACTCACTTAATGCTGGTTACAATATTCAAATAATCAACAATGCCAGAGAAAAATGACAAAGAGTGATAAAATTTTTTAATAAAGTAATGGCATTTTTCAATAAAGTATTGGCTTTTGACTTGCAAAAGTTTTGTTCCAATAACATTAACAAGCATACCGTTAGTTACGGTCCCAGTGTTTGTTACGATGTGGAGAACAGTTGCATGCAGGTAGTGTGGCCGAGTGGTCTAAGGCGCTGGATTTAGGCTCCAGTCTCTCTGGAGGCGTGGGTTCAAATCCCACCACTGCCATTTGCAAATGTTAAATAGCTGGAAGGCAACACATATAATTGCTTGGAGTTCAGATGAGGTTATTCCTTACGACATGACAATGCCCTGATTTTAATGACCACCCAATTGTAAGTGTTCAATGTGAAAATTAATTCCAAAATTAGTGACACTAAAGACACAGTGCACAATCTTTTAATCATTCCTCTTCTGCTCCAAAATACAAGCACCTTGGTTTTCCTTCATTTAATTTCAGAAAGTTCTGGCACATCCAGCCGTTAATTTGTTTGATGCACTTAGTCACTTTGTATTGGACTATAGTCCCCTGGCAATAAGGTTATGTAAATCTGTGTGTCATAAATTATTTTGTTGTTTTCCATAATCTGAGCCATGGGAAGCATGTAGATGTTAAACAAATGAGGCCCCAGAATGGAGCCTTGGGGAACTCCGCACGTCATGTTTGTATGCTCAGATTCATAATTAACTATTGACACAAAGTAATCCCTATTCTTTAAGTAGGATTCAAAAACGGAAGGTTTGATATCGGCCTAGAGTTGCTCATTAGTGACGTGTCTAGATTGTTCTTTTTTAAGCGTGGTCTGATTATTCTATAGGAGGCCTCGGGGAAGACCCAGGACTAGGTGGAGAGATTATATCTCCAACCTTGCCTGGGAACGCCTCGGGATCCCCCAGTCGGAGCTGGTTGATGTAGCTAGGTTAAAGTTTGGGGTCCCCTACTGGAACTGCTGCCCCCGCGACCCGATACCGGATAAGCGGATGAAGATGGATGGATTATTCTAATTTTTAGGGCCTTTTGGAAAGATACCTGAAAAAAGATACATGTTCACAATTTGTAGAAGATCAGAAGCCAAACAATTCAAAACATCTTTGAAAACACCCGTTGGTAGAATATCAAGGCAACAGGAGGAGGTTGTCAGATGTTGTATAATGTCCTCCAGGTTTTTATGATTGGTCGTATGAAATTCTTTTATGTTGGAACTAGTTTTGCTTGAACACTGTGACAAAACATATCTTGTACTTGATATGGAGGCACTGACTGTTTGTCTAATCTTCTGAATTTTGGCTTTGAAGAAGGAGGCAAAGTCACTGCAGGCTTTGGTAGATAAAAGTTCAGATGCTACTACTAATGGAGGGTTTGTTAACTTATGGACAGTAGCAAACAGGTGAGAAGAATCATTTTAAATTATATTGTGGATTTTACAGGAAGCCAATGCAGAGAAGCTAAAACAGGAGAGATGTGATCTATTTTCCTGGTTCCTGTCAGAACACATGCTGCAGCATTCCCGGATCATCCAAAGAGTCTTCATTGTCTTTTTTGAGCTGCCTGATAATAAAGAATTGCAGTAATCCAGCTTACAAGTAGCAAATGCATGGACTACTTTCTCTGCATCAATTTTAGACAGGATATTCCTGAATTCCTGAATTTGATGACTACTACACTATGGAAATTACGGTAGGCCTGGTCACGATTTCACGACAGGGAGATTTTTCTGTAAAGTTATTGAGAGTTCAACTCAGCAGAGTTTGATTGTGTGAAGTCAACACAAACAAAGAAATGTGTTTCCACCCTGTATCAAACAGTAGAACTTTCGTGTGTTAGGCGAACGTGATAACCACTACACTATGGAAACTGATGAAAAGAATCTTATTGCATGTTGTATCTTAAAGAGCTCATAGCACCTTATTACCCCACCAGAGCACTGCGCTCCCAGAATGCAAGGTTACTTGTGGTTCCTAGAGTCTCCAAAAGTAGAATGGGAGCCAGAGCGTTCAGCTGTCAAGCTCCTTTCCTGTGGAACCAGGTTCCCGTTTGGGTTCAGGAGGCAGACAACATCTTCCACATTTAAGAGTAGGCTTAAGACTTTCCTCTTTGATAAAGCTTATAGTTAGGGCCTGCTCGGGTGAGTCCTGAACCATCACTTAGTTGTGATACTATAGGCCTGGTCTGCCGGGGGACTTCCCATGATGCACTAAGCACCTCTGTCTTCCTCAATGCTCTCCATTTGGATGCAACCTCATCCCATTATTGCATGTTAGTAACTCGACTTCTTCCCTTTCCCGGAGTCTTGGGCTCACTCGCCCGTAGTTTTGTGCTCTATAGCCCCCTCCTCTCTCTCTCCTCCTAGTTTTCTGGTTCTGGAGCTGTGGAGTGTGGATCTGTGGTTGGATTCACCTGCTTCCTCCATGTTCCTGCTTGACACCATCTGCTCCAATTCTCTATGTCTCTCTCTCTCTCTCTCTCTCTGTCTGTCTTTCTCTGTCTCTCTTTGTCTCTTTCACCCCCAACCGGTCGAGGCAGATGACCACCTACCCTAAGCCATGCTTCTGCTTGAGGTTTCTGCCTCTTAAAAGGAACATACTAAAGGTTGTGTTGTTTCTGCTGACAGACTCAACACAAAAGGTTGTGTTGTTGCTGCTGACAGACTCAGATCATTATTCTAAGTGTGTGACAACATTATGGGATGGATCCCTACAGAGATAGACCTTTTAGTAAAAGAGGAACATCCTTTTTAGTTTAGATCCTTCTGGTGCCAGTTATTCATTTTACTATTGTTGGGAAGAATTGTGAATCTGCATTTGTTCAGAGATATGTCTGATGATGAACTCACTACCAGGACAACCCCAAAGAGAAGCACTTATGAACACAATAATCATCAGTGTCTCCATTTGAGGTAGTCTGAATGTGATTCCAATGCCATCCATCTTCAGTTACAGTCTGTAGCATTGTCATGTTTAACTGCCCCAACAAGTAGCACTTACTGAATTCAACAGTTAAGTCAAAGCTATAGTGTTGTAGTAATAAGAATGACCAAAACAATAATTTATCCACACAATCTAGAATAAATTATAAAACATTTTAGCATTCTCCAACTAGCAACACAACGTAAAATAGCTGTTACTGTTAAGTCTTTAGATAAAATCCTGGGATTCAGTTGTCAGTAAAAACTTCCCCATAGATTAGCACTAACTAAACTTTTGTGATATAGAAGCAGTGGAAGTGGTCCTTACACAGATTTTCCATCTTAAATACTGAATGCAGCCATTTCCATTGTAAGTAATGAATGGCTTCATGAATAGACAAAAATCATCCCATTGTATTCCATTAACAGTCTATGAGTGGTCAATTACAGTCCAATAACTTTCTTTGTTGCAACTCCTTTTGCCTCCAGATAGAGCTCATTCAGCAATAGAAACTACCAGTTAGTACTGAATATCTATTCCAAAACTCCCCATTCTTTTTTTTTATTTCACTAGCGGTGGACAACTGCTGAAATGTACTGCCTCTGCATTTGTAAGTGTCTGATGATGAACTCACAGCAAAGACAACCTTAAAGAGAAGCACTTATGAGCACAATAATCATCAGGGTCTCCATTTGAGACGATCCAAATGTGATTACAATGACATCCAATGACTTTATTGATCGCTGGGGAAAAAAGAACATAAGGACTCTGGGGAATTACTCGCCAGAGCTAGGTTAGTAACAAGCATTTCTGGGACATGGAATCACACACATAAAAAGATAAAGGAGAGAGGAGCTCAGAGTGTCAAAGGAAGTTCCCCGGTAGTCTGAAACTATTACAGTGTAACTACGAGAGACAGGGTAAAGAGAGGAGCCTGGTCAGGCTAGAACTCTCCCCTGCTGGATCAGGCTGTACTGCACTACCTTCCTCTAGTTTTAATATATTATTGATTATATGGTAAATTAATCTGATGACTATAAAGAGAAGCAGAGAAGAGAAGGGGTGCCATGTCTGGGATATACACCCTCCTCCGTCAGTCCAGGCAAAGCACTGCAACTCCCTAACAATATGCTAAATCAAAGAGGAGCGTTTTAAGTTTACTCTTAAATGTAATGAGGGTGTCTGCGTAAACTTGCGTACACAAGGTCAGAACAAATGTGATTTTTTCGCAGCCCATGCTCACGTTCAAATTGATAAATGCCGAACTTTGCGTAAGCCCATCCTACACCTGTTTTAGGTAGTACGCACATTTTATAAATGAGGGACCATGTTTCCTTCATTTGGATTTGAACCTGCAACCTAAGGATTTCAGTTTTACTCTTCTACAGTCCTCCACTCTACCAACTGAGGTATTGGGAAGGGAGTGAAGGGGAAGGTAATAACACAGGACCCCCTGGAGGGAACTTTTTCAGATTTTGCAAACACATTGACATGAACTCGCAGATCAATTGACGAGTATCCCAACCAGAAAAGAGATTTTAGACCTGGAACAAGCCATTTTTTATTACCTGTGGGGGTCCAAGTGGGAACGAAAAGTGCAAAGAAGAGTGACGAAGAAGCCAAAGGAGAAAGGAGGGCAGGAGTGCCAGACCTGTTATTGTTTTTAGGGAGCAGATTTACAGCTATACACATAACTGCAGCCACGGCCCCATCCAGAAATCCTAAGACTGCAGCTATGGCAAGGTTCTAGAGGGGATCTTACCTCAGAAGATTGAAGACTTTACCCTCTGATCTTAAAGTACCCTGGTCTTTTACCATGCTTTTATCCAGACCTTTTTAAAACGTTTTCACCTTGAGCAAGAAGAAGTGTATGTTTTAACCAATCATTGCTCTCTCATTTCAGTTGTGCAGGAGCGGGATCCAGTGAGTCCAGTGCGTGGAATGGCTTTTGACGAGCTCTAAACTGTTTGGTGCAACATGAATAATTTGGCTCTCCCAAACAGACTCCAGGACTTGTCATGGATGGTGGCTCATCTGATCCTCCCGGTCAGGTCCGTTATGCACTCCCGGGGCATGTCAGCACACTCATCCTGCCCCTGTCCTGGATGTGGCGAGCCCGAGTCGCTGAGGCTCTGGGAGTTCTGCGCTGCTGTAGACCTGTGGGCAACGGCCCGGCTCCTTGCAATTCCCGTACTTACCAGCAAGGGAGGTCCTCACAGCACAGCTAGTGCTATATGGGGCGAGCCCAAAGAAACAGATACCAGCATGTGACTTTGCAAGTGGCCGCCAAAGATGCAGTTTGGACCTCCAGAAACTTGCTGGTAAGAAAGCACATGCAGATCCCCCCCGTTGCTGTGATCACGATGGCTGCAGTATCTAAGTAGTATGTGCTTCATGATTGTACTTTTGTTTTTGAATGGTAAATGAACAACTGTGCTGGAATTTGCAATAAAAAACATGACATTTCCCATTTTGACAAACTGTTTTGATCACTTGTGGTATATCAATTAATTCTTTGGTCTTGGACAGTTACCTTGCAATTTAAAACTGTATATCCTATTGTCTCTGGAACAATAGTTGGCAGTTGGAGGGGTAATGTCTCTTTACAATGATTATGCAAAAGAAGATGTTCACAAATTCAGCCCAGGTAAATGCTCAGCCCATATTCATACAGACCTAAACCTACTCACTTAATGCTGGTTACAATATTCAAATAATCAACAATGCCAGAGAAAAATGACAAAGAGTGATAAAATTTTTTAATAAAGTAATGGCATTTTTCAATAAAGTATTGGCTTTTGACTTGCAAAAGTTTTGTTCCAATAACATTAACAAGCATACCGTTAGTTACGGTCCCAGTGTTTGTTACGATGTGGAGAACAGTTGCATGCAGGTAGTGTGGCCGAGTGGTCTAAGGCGCTGGATTTAGGCTCCAGTCTCTCTGGAGGCGTGGGTTCAAATCCCACCACTGCCATTTGCAAATGTTAAATAGCTGGAAGGCAACACATATAATTGCTTGGAGTTCAGATGAGGTTATTCCTTACGACATGACAATGCCCTGATTTTAATGACCACCCAATTGTAAGTGTTCAATGTGAAAATTAATTCCAAAATTAGTGACACTAAAGACACAGTGCACAATCTTTTAATCATTCCTCTTCTGCTCCAAAATACAAGCACCTTGGTTTTCCTTCATTTAATTTCAGAAAGTTCTGGCACATCCAGCCGTTAATTTGTTTGATGCACTTAGTCACTTTTTGTATTGGACTATAGTCCCCTGGCAATAAGGTTATGTAAATCTGTGTGTCATAAATTATTTTGTTGTTTTCCATAATCTGAGCCATGGGAAGCATGTAGATGTTAAACAAATGAGGCCCCAGAATGGAGCCTTGGGAACTCCGCACGTCATGTTTGTATGCTCAGATTCATAATTAACTATTGACACAAAGTAATCCCTATTCTTTAAGTAGGATTCAAAAACGGAAGGTTTGATATCGGCCTAGAGTTGCTCATTAGTGACGTGTCTAGATTGTTTTTTTTAAGCGTGGTCTGATTATTCTATAGGAGGCCTGGGAAGACCCAGGACTAGGTGGAGAGATTATATCTCCAACCTTGCCTGGGAACGCCTCGAGGATCCCCAGTCGGAGCTGGTTGATGTAGCTAGGTTAAAGTTTGGGGTCCCCTACTGGAACTGCTGCCCTGGACCCGATACCGGATAAGCGGATGAAGATGGATGGATTATTCTAATTTTTAGGGCCTTTTGGAAAGATACCTGAAAAAAGATACATGTTCACAATTTGTAGAAGATCAGAAGCCAAACAATTCAAAACATCTTTGAAAACACCCGTTGGTAGAATATCAAGGCAACAGGAGGAGGTTGTCAGATGTTGTATAATGTCCTCCAGGTTTTTATGATTGGTCGTATGAAATTCTTTTATGTTGGAACTAGTTTTGCTTGAACACTGTGACAAAACATATCTTGTACTTGATATGGAGGCACTGACTGTTTGTCTAATCTTCTGAATTTTGGCTTTGAAGAAGGAGGCAAAGTCACTGCAGGCTTTGGTAGATAAAAGTTCAGATGCTACTACTAATGGAGGGTTTGTTAACTTATGGACAGTAGCAAACAGGTGAGAAGAATCATTTTAAATTATATTGTGGATTTTACAGGAAGCCAATGCAGAGAAGCTAAAACAGGAGAGATGTGATCTATTTTCCTGGTTCCTGTCAGAACACATGCTGCAGCATTCCGGATCATCCAAAGAGTCTTCATTGTCTTTTTTGAGCTGCCTGATAATAAAGAATTGCAGTAATCCAGCTTACAAGTAGCAAATGCATGGACTACTTTCTCTGCATCAATTTTAGACAGGATATTCCTGAATTCCTGAATTTGATGACTACTACACTATGGAAATTACGGTAGGCCTGGTCACGATTTCACGACAGGGAGATTTTTCTGTAAAGTTATTGAGAGTTCAACTCAGCAGAGTTTGATTGTGTGAAGTCAACACAAACAAAAGAAATGCGTTTCCCCTGTATCAAACAGTAGAACTTTAGTGTGTTAACGTGATAACCACTACACTATGGAAACTGATGAAAAGAATCTTATTGCATGTTGTATCTTAAAGAGCTCATAGCACCTTATTACCCCACCAGAGCACTGCGCCCCAGAATGCAAGGTTACTTGTGGTTCCTAGAGTCTCCAAAAGTAGAATGGGGAGCCAGAGCCGTTCAGCTGTCAAGCTCCTTTCCTGTGGAACCAGGTTCCGTTTGGGTTCAGGAGGCAGACAACATCTTCCACATTTAAGAGTAGGCTTAAGACTTTCCTCTTTGATAAAGCTTATAGTTAGGGCCTGCTCGGGTGAGTCCTGAACCATCACTTAGTTGTGATACTATAGGCCTGGTCTGCCGGGGGACTTCCCATGATGCACTAAGCACCTCTGTCTTCCTCAATTCTCTCCATTTGGATGCAACCTCATCCCATTATTGCATGTTAGTAACTCGACTTCTTCCCTTTCCCGGAGTCTTGGGCTCACTCGCCCCGTAGTTTTGTGCTCTATAGCCCCTCTCCTCTCTCCTCCTAGTTTTCTGGTTCTGGAGCTGTGGAGTGTGGATCTGTGGTTGGATTCACCTGCTTCCTCCATGTTCCTGCTTGACACCATCTGCTCCATTTCTATGTCTCTCTCTCTCTCTCTCTCTCTCTCTGTCTGTCTTCTCTGTCTGTCTCTTCTCTGTCGAGGCAGATGACCACCTACCCTAAGCCATTTTCTGCTTGAGGTTTCTCTCTTAAAAGGAACATACTAAAGGTTGTGTTGTTTCTCTGACAGACTCAACACAAAAGGTTGTGTTGTTGCTGCTGACAGACTCAGATCATCATTCTAAGTGTGTGACAACATTATGGGATGGTTACAGAGATAGACCTTTTAGTAAAAGAGGAACATCCTTTTAGTTTAGATCCTTTAGTTTCCAACCAGACCAGAGTGGTGATATTAGGGAACAGTGGAAAGATGAACCAAGACATATATATATATATATTTCTTTTCTATTGACTATAGTTGTGTTTTTAAACAGAAATCAACCTGTCAACATTTATATTTGGCCATAAAGTTCCAACGTGTACGTTTTTACAGGTGGGGGCCAGTTCAAAATGGAGCTGAACACGGAGGAGGATTCCTCCCTAACGGGCTCTGCTCTGCTCCGTGCCCCCGCTGTCCGGTAATAGTTAAAGCAGAAAAAAACCTAAAGAACACTCAAAAGCTTCAAGCTAAAACTTACCTAAGAAGCTTCTTGTCATTCACGTTCAAGAGAAGACCTGTTTCCAGCCAGACTATGAATTGATTTATGAAATCCCTGTTATTAACATATAGTCAGTCCCATATGGTCTAGTGGTTAGGATTCCTGGTTTTCATCCAGGTGGCCTGGGTTCAACTCCCAGTATGGGAATTAGTGCTTAGCTGTTGAAGGTCTGCAGCAAGATCAGTAAGATCTGTGTCATTGGTCCATTATTGAATCAGAGCTGTAGTCCTTTTTATAATGATGAAATTTGACATGCCATTAAGTTTACTCTTCAGCAGGCGGAGACATTTCACTTCAGACATTTGCAGCAACAGATGCTTTATCATACATCAACAGACTGAAAATGGACTTAAAGCCCATGTTGCAGGTTAACCACCACTGTTGATTATTTCAAGATATGTATATAATTTTTAAAAATGTCTCTAAATAGTGTTAAAAGTTAGTTTTTGGTCATTCTTGGTGTTCGCGGGTTTATGAAGTGAATTCGGCAAACGCCAGACTGGGGAGCCTTAAGTCTCAGCCTGGCACTAGAACTACGGTGACTGACTGGGATGTGGGCGAGGGGGAAAGGCCAGCAGCCAAATAATTACCAACCTAACAGACGTGAGAGGGCAAATGAGGAATTGTCAGATTGTGGGGGAAGTCTCCTTCATTTATCTCCTTTATTTAGCAATTGCCAGTGCATACAATGACTTGCTTTTTACTGTCAGTGAATAGCACAGAGTGAACGCCCAACGTTTTTTTATCTAGTGACAGTGATCATGTCGTTAGTTCAGATAAGTACTGGTATACTTATCTAGATATAGATAATAGAAGGCATCCATGGAGTGTTATTTCTGCCTGGTGTTTACCAACCTTCCTCCGGTGAAAACGTGTCGCTGTGTTTCCGGTTTGTGCAAACAGGTATGGAGATCGGGTGCTGTAGGCGGCGAGCCTCAGGTCGGGAAGCGAGCCTCAGGTCGGGAAGCGATTTAAAATCCCGGTGGGGGGGAGCGAAGCCTGGTCGGGGATGGAGCCCCGGTGGGAAGCGAGCCCTGCAATCAGCTGATCTGAAGATGCCTAAACTGTTTTTCAGACAGGATCATGGTTACCCCAACCAGCACGCACCAGTATTGTAATTGTTTATATTTCAAACATCACTGCAGGTTGATTTGGGCGACAACACGGTCGTGTTAGCTTACCGAAATTCTACTGCTGGCTGGCTACTGACGCCGTTAGCTATATCCGCTAGCATCCACAGGCTAACTATAGCCAGTTAGTTTTGTGTGTAACGTAACAAACTCCCCCCCCCCCATCTTTAGGAGCGAAGCTTACTATTTCATTCAATACAATTATGGTACAAAAGGTGCACTAATGCCATATGTATGATGTTGACTCAGAAAAAAGAAACATCATATATAGGCAACACCAAAGGCAGTCGTAATATTTATTTAGCAATAAGGCTAACGCTGTTGTGCTAACGTTGTGCGCAGTGTTAGCTAGCAGTCTAAACTTGTAAAAAGCCAAACAAATCCCTGCCTAAGCTGTGTTTCACTTTCCTCCAATATTATTATAAATATAATAAAGTCACATGGTCTTGATCGAGACCATAGACTGTTAATATTAAAGACCAGAAGCCACATTAGGCCAGACCAGTGGTAAATACAACGCAGGCTGCTCTGTTATCTCCCTAATGTGACGTCATGCAATGCATTGTGGGGAAAATGGAAACATAAAATTGTGTGACTTTTTGTATTATATTAAATTTTGCGATATCCAACACCATCAAATACAATGGATAACAGTTCAAATTTATTTAACCAACAAGCAAATTGCACAAATTCGTTGCAAAATTAAACCTGCAACATGGGCTTTAATGCTGATACAAAGCATGGGAAATCTGACATCTGGGTTGTGGTCCCAGCATGCGCCCTCTGCGCCACTGCTCGGCTGTTCAGACTCAGACTCCAAGGGATGGTTTCAGGTAGTGTGGCATAGTGGTTTGAATTGCTGGATTAAAGTTTCTCTGGAGGTGTGGGTTCAAATCCCATCGCTGCCAAATGTTAAATAGCTGGTCAGCCAACTGATGTGATGACTTTGAGTTGTCTTAGTTACTTGGAGCTCTGATGACATAGATTGGTGAGGTAGATATAAGAGGTAACCTTGTTCCTCTATTGTTTAGATCTGTACCGCAATGCCCTGTTTTAAAAAGACAACCCTGGAAAACAAGTGTTCAATGTGAAATATTCATTTATTGAATTTATCCTTTTTTTCGTCAGGCATGGGTTCTAAATGCATGCATACCACTGTATGCATGTATACCTGCATATTTCAAAATGTAGGCCAAGTATGTACTTAAAAAAAGAAACAGCGCCATATTGACACAAAAAGAATTTGACAGCAGAAAGCACTTTTTAAGGACACAGTAGACCTACAATGAAAAGTAATTGCACTGCTTTGAAAATAGTAAGAACCTTCTTCATCACAAACCTGATGGTGCAGTAATTGATCCCATTGTCCCATTTATGTTTCTTTTTCCTCACTCTCTTTTTCATCCTCCTCACCCTCTGGAATATCCCTCTGTGTGTCAGAGCCTCACTTTGGTCACATAAACTCTCCAAACTCCTCTGGCTCTCCCTCTTCCTGCTATATCCCCTGAAGATTTTCAGATTTTTTTGATGTCACTGAATAAGAAAAGAGACATGGAGATGCCAGGGATTGAACCCGGGGCCTCATACATGCAAAGCATGCGCTCTACCACTGAGCTACATCCCCTCAACTACCTCAGATTTTTTTTAACTTTTTGTGAGATTACTGAAGGAGAAAAAAGACCTGGGTGACATGTGTAATGTTAATGTTGTATATGGCTTCAAAAAGTGGTGCTATACCTGTTTGCAGTGTTCATAACCTATTCAATTGGATTAGTAATACCAGACACGGGCAAAGTGCAAATCGTAGTTCAATGCCTGTGTCTGTGGATCCTTGTGGAGGCAGCTTGATTGATTGATATGCTCCTTTATTTGAACCATAAAAGAGATGTAACGTTTTATCAAATCGGGTTTAAGAGCTCCTCAGTGGCAAAGCCCCAGGGATTGATGAAATTCATCGAGAAAGCTCTGGGTGTGGAGGGGCTGTCTTGGTTGACAACTGCCAACTATTGTTCCAGAGACAATAGGATATAAAGTTTTAGATTGTAAGGTAACTGTCCAAGACCAAAACTTCACTGAAATACCTTGAGTGTTCAAAAAGTTTGTCAAAATGGGAAAGGTCCTGTTTTTGATTACAAATTCCAGCCAAATTTACCATTCAAAAACAAAAGTACAATCATGAAACAATTACTACTTAGATACTGCAGCCATCCTGATCACATCCTTTCCTTCTAGTGTTAGTCCTCTAAGTCTCCAGTACCGTAGTCTCTGGCCAATTTGTTTTCCCACATATCAAATTTTTTGGTCGGTCCGAGTCACAGTCAGCTCTGGGGAGTCCTGTTGTCTCAGTCGCTGTCCACTGCCCATTAAAATGGGCAAGGGTCTTGCTTCTATTATTTAGCTGCTGTTAAGAATCTGAGTCTAGTTAAGGACAGAATATTTGTTTTCACAAGTACAAATTCTTCGGCCAAACAGCAAAGCCCACAAAAAAATAGTTTCAACTCATTGGTGTTCCCCTTCAATGAAGTCTTTAGTAAAAGGCGAAAGACTTGTGCATTATGAAGAGAAACCAGAGTGAGTACAGCCGTCTGCTCGAGAGCAGCAGAAAACCCTAGTCGACCCAGTCAAACCATCGCGGCCCCCTCACTGGGTGTCCAAACTAGAATGATAAGAGGCAACTTGGTAGACTCCTCTGTTTACTGATCTGTACTCACAATGCCCTATTTTTAAAACACCAGCCAATCACAAGTGTTACATGTGAATAATCAATGTGTGAGTAATCAGGAAGCTCACACAAAGATAGTTGCAAGGTTAACCAAATGTTTAACTTTACAACCCGTAAGCTGTTGGTTCTTCCTCAAAATGTGAATCACAGATTTTTTCCAGCCCCTGAGCATGAACAGCAGAGCAGAGTGGTACAGTGGAAGCGTGCTGGGCTTATAACCCAGAGGTAGATGGAGCAAAACTGTTCTCTGTTAATTGTTATGATTATAGCATTAAGTCTATGTCTAGATTGTCGATGTTTAACAAAGCATCTGCTGCTGCAACTGTCTGAAGTGAAATGTCTATACCTGCTGAATGGTAGACCTTACTGGCATTATTGAAGAAATACCTTTTTTGCAGCTCTTTAAAGACTCTATCATAATACCTGCTGGAGATGCCAGGTCCTCATACATGTAAAGCATGCGCTCTACCACTGAGCTACATCCCGTGAAGGTTTTCAGATTTTTTGACTGTTTTCTGAGATAAACTTAGACTTATCTTTATTAATACTTTTGGGATGACTCCCACAATTGAAATATCACTGAATAAAGGAAGAACCCTGGGTAAAAAATTTAATGTTAACGTTGTATATGGCTTTAAAACCTGTAAATGCAACTGTGGTGGCTGGAAATCAAACCTGGGCAAAATGATTTCACTGCTATGGTATAAATCATAGTTTAACACACCTGTTGCCTTTCTGTTGGAAAATATGTTCACTGCAAATCTTATTACACAGTAAATACTTATGGACAGGTTGCTTCCAGTACCTATAAGGAAACATTTATGATATTGTTCATGAAGGTACATGGACAACTGTACTGTGTCATGGGTTTGCTACCACTCTTGAAGAACACTCTCATTATGCGGATTTGAACCTGCGTAGGGAGACCCTAATGGATTTCGAGTCCATCGCCTTAACCACTCAGCCACAACAACCTGTGATTCCTCATGGAGGCAGCTTGATTGATTGATATGCTCCAGTATTTTAACCATAAAAGAGATCTAATGTTTTATCAAACCAAGTTGGGCAAGTAACCTTTCTGCTGACTTCTTTACAAATAAAGCAAGTAACACCACTCAAAGACAGCTACTGCGATGGCTGGGAATAAACCCCAGGTCAACTGCTTGGAAGGAAGCTATGCTCACAACTTTACCACCATCGCTGGACAATACAAGGGTCACTGCAAATCTTGCAACACATCTAGGCATTGAGACTGATTTTTGCATTAGGTACCATAAATGCAAGGATACACAACACTGTGTTATACAAATTTGCTCAAATCCTTCTCAATTGCTGAGTAAAGCAGGACATAGGTAAAGTGCACACACCTTTGTAATATTTGTTGCATCATTTCATATCCTCGGTCAGAGGAAGATCTTCTGCAGCTCTATTACAGACTGGATCATAACACCTGATGGATATGTCAGGGATTGAACCCAAGTCCACATACATGGAAAGCATGCACTCTACCACTGTGCTACATCCCCTGATGATTGTCTGATTTTTTTGACATTTTTCTGAGATTACTGAATAAGACAAGAAACCTCTGTGAAGTATGTTAATATTGTATACGGCTTCAAAACCTGGTGGTGGCTGGAAATCAAACCTGGGAAAAATGCTTGCACTGCTATGGAATAAATCATAGTGGAAAAGTAACACACCTGTTGCCTTTCTGCTGGACAATACAATACTCACTGCAAGTCGTGATCAGAGATGCATTGGTGGAGACGGGTGGCTTCCAGTACCTATGAGATAATACAATATTCTTCATGAAGGCACATCTGCGAGTTGGTATAATGTGAAGGGTTGTTGCTTTGCTACCCCCCGTTATGGGATGCCTTTTGTTGTTGCCAGGAATTGGACTTTCGCCAGGATAACCCAAATGATTTCTAGTCCATCGCCTTAAACACTCGACCACAATAACCCAAAAAGTGGTGCTAAACCTGTTTGCACAAATGTTCATAATCTATTTACAGTAACTTAGAAAACATTTCAGCATTGTTCAACCAGTAATGGAGAAAATCCCTTTTAAACATTTCTTTATGGAGGAAATCCTCCAGGTCAACAAAACTACCCCAACAAGTAGCAGTTACTGCATACATAACTCCAGTCAGTGCTTGTGTTTGGGTAGTTCTGGTGCCAGAGTTATACCTTTTACTAGTGTTGGGAAGCAACTTGGGGTTTGTGAAATAGTGTGTCTCTGCATTTATTCAGAGATATGTCTGATGATGAACTCACAACCAAGACAACCCCAAAGAGAAGCACTTATGAACACAATAATCATCAGTGTCTCCATTTGAGGTGATCTGAATGTGATTAAATGACATTCATCTTCAGTTGACATTCAGTCTGTAGCATTGTCATGTTCAACTGCCCCAACAAGTAGCACTTACTGAATTCAACAGTCAAGTCAATGCTAAAGTAAGAATGACTTACCAAAACAATCTTTATCCAGAGACACAATCTATAATGAATTATAAAACATTTTATCATTCTCCAACTAGTGACACAAGGTAAAATAGCTGTTACTGTCGAGGCTTAAGATTCAGAAAAACAACCCCATAGATTAGCACTAGCATTACTAGGAATGAATGAACAGGCAAACTTGATGGCAAAACTTTAATATTCAAACAAAATAATTACAAAAAAGATAAGGGTGTAGTGCAAATGTAGTGCAAGATGTATAAAGATATGTTTGTAAAGTATGTGCAAAATAAGTCACTATATTGATATATATATATATATTATTATATATATATATATACAGTATATATATTTGTAGTATATATGTATATAAAATATATTTAAAAAAGGGGCTCCATGGTTTCACGGTCAGTACTTCTCAGCTGGCCTATAAAGAAATAAACAAAAGTTAGACATGCAATACTAAGAATGACCACATTGACAAAAGCAATTTTTTATGAACATCACACAGAAGAACTTCAATTTAAATTTGTGTGGGGCAAACTTCAGAACTTGCCCAATCAAATCCTCCGCTTCTGCAGCAGTCAGCGCAGGGAAGTTTTTCTGTTAGGCCGCTAGAATATACGTTAAAATGAAGCAAAGTTATAAGTCAAATTAAAACCTCTTGAGGCCAAGCTAAGCATAATACTAATGTGAACAATAAAATAACATCTGCCTGTTATAACCCTGCATACAGCCAGGTCCTGGAAGGCTTTCTTTGTTTTTCTTCCCCGCAGGCTGTACTGTCTCAGCACATCATTCGTTGCAACTTGCCGCAGCATGCGGCAGATGGCATCACCTCCAGTACAACCACCGAGGGTTGACAGGAAATGTTCCTGTAAAACATATAGTAACAACTTATACATATAGTGCAGAGCTTGTACAATCTCATTTTGTAAGAGAAGTCAGTTCAGTTAAGATATTGGAATTTATTAATATAATTTTATTATATAGTATTCGTCTCGGGGCAGGACAATGGCCACTTAATTACCATATTGTTCCTCCTCTCCGGTTGACAAAGAGTCCTGTCAAACTCCTGCAGCTCGGTGACAGTCAAGCAGGGCGACAGCAAGAAGTCTTCAACAGGAGGAGCAGGAGGTGACAGGAGGCTTTAAGAGCTCATCCATCTGATCCTTCAGAACATTAACGACCTGTGCCATGAGGTGCATGGATGCCCTCATTCTGTTTATGGATGCCCTCATGCCTAAGGAAAAAAAGTGTTTGTTTAGTACTCAGTTATCATACACACACAAGCATGTGAACAACCTGAATCTTCTTACCTCTCATTTCCATCTTCATGTCTGAGCCACCTCCCTCTGTGGGATGACTCACCTCCCTCTCTGTGAGTTCTTCTGTTTACAACAACAAAAATGTTATGTTACTCTAGTGCTCCTTATCATTAAATTGTACTTCATTGCAAATGCAAAATTCTAAGCAACTGTACCTGCTGAAGGTAACTCTGGATGCCCATTGGCTTTCAGTCCCACAAGAAGATCATCAAGAGCAGAGTGCTGAATCTGGTGTTCTAAGGCCCAGCGTTGTAAGACGTTTCTGAGTGAACTTTGTGGCTTGCGTTCCTTGCTGCAGGAGTCACTGGTCTCATCCATAAGTTTGTCCATGGGCGTCTCCCACATTTACAGACAAGTTGCCAAAGCAACGTTGCTGTTGTCCTCCTCAGACCTGCTGGCATAATTTACAGCGAGTTCTGGCTCCTCTTCACACTCCTCAGGCATTTGCTGCAGTGGGTGTTGATGAGGTGGTGGTGGTGGTTGTTGTTGTTGAAGAAGAGCCCGGTCCAGTAGCAGCATCTCTTGTTGTGCCCTCTTCCAGCGCTTTGTGTAATCCTGCCTATCTTTCCTTTTCATCGTGTACAGTTGTACTGCAACAAATGTGTTCCCGCTGAAATTTAAAAGGGCAGTGTTAACAATGCATGTGACAGGATTTCTAATTGTAGTTTTTAAATGGGACACGGCAAAATAAATTAAATTTAGTAACAGGTCTTATTTGTAAAAAAGAAAAACCACAAGCATGTTAACATGACACAAAACACAGAATGCAGGCAAAGCACGTAACACTTTGGTTGTGGTGATTAGCTGGACGTAGGTTCCATCTGAACCATTGACCGTTTATTCTCTGTCAATATTTTTGGCTGTAACGTTAACTAAAGCTACCGTAGCGTTACTATAATACTATAATTAGTTTGTTGATTCTCTTATTTTTCTACCTGGCGTAAAAACCTTTGTATAGTCAGTCATTTCTTTGCTAAACAATATTATTCATTACCCAAAGACATATTGTTTTGTTGAGATCAATAATGTAATAAAGTTGGCATGTTTATATTAATTGGCTTCATTTCAATATTATTCCAAATTCTAGTGTACACACTGCTGAGCATAAGACTTGCCTTTATAACCCGACTTCCTGCAATGATTACTGTAAGACATACTTGCTTTTTAGAGAAAAGAGAACTAAAAATGCTTGGTTTTACCTGTCATACATTGTTTAAAGAAAAAAAAAAATGATTTATTACTAAACAATACTTATTATAAAGACTAACTGTTAATATTGACCAAAATAGTAGGATTAATAAATGTATGCAATACTAAAACAGATATTTTGTTCATTCTAAACGTTATGAATTATTTGTTTAAATTGTTTCATAAGCTTCCTAATATCTTATTCCTCCAAAACTTTGTTTAGTAGAACAATAAAGTTGTGGACAGTGTAATTGGGTCTCCACTAGGTGGGGCTAAGACTAGGTGGGGATCGAACCTAAGATCTGGTGCTAGGTGGGGATCAAACCTAAGATCTGCACTAGGGGGATCAAACCTAAGATCTAGGTGGGGCTCAAACCTAAGATCTGGTTATAAGTGGGGATCAAACTTAAGTTCTGGTGCTAGGTGGGGGTTACCTAAGATCTGGTGCTAGGTGGGGATCGTACCTAAGATCTGGTTCTAGTAGGATCTTAGGTGGGGACCTAAGATCTGGTGCTGGGGCGAACCTAAGAGGTGGGGATCGTACCTAAGATCTGGTCTAGGTGGGGCATCTAGGTGGGGATCGAACCTAAGATCTGGTGCTAGATGGGGATTGAACCTTGACCATTTGGATCTACGTTAAGCTTCCCTTATTTCTCAGAAACGTTCCAATTTCAGCAATTAAATTAAAATCTGACTTAATAGAAACCATGCAACTCTTACACTTTGTGGGTAATTTAGCATCTTTCTCATCTTTTCTCTGATTTCATCTTTTTTCCTCCTTTTTCCTCTTCCTTTCCCTCTCTGCTTTTTTCCTCTTCCCCCCTTACAGACTATTGTTCCCCAACATTGTTTTTATTGAGATTGAAGACCAAATTGTTAGTTTTTCAAAAAATTTTGAAATCAGTGGGGGAAAGGGGAAATTATACTCTCAATAAGTAGACTTCAGAGATTTGCAAACAAACAAAAAACAACTGATGCTGAAAATACAGTGACTTGCAGGTGGTCAAACATTGCACAACATTTTGCACACGGTCTTTTGTCCTGTCCTTTTTAATGGGGTCACGACAAAGCATCTAGGGTTTCCACATACATTTCATTAAGATTGACGACCAATTTTTCCAACCATTGGAGCACTTTTCATATCCTTTAAAAGGCAGGATAATCATAATAATAGTCTCATAATCTGGAGGTTGTGAGTTCCCTCACACGGGGCATGGGTTTTAAAAACACACAACTGATGCTGAAAATACAGTGACAGGTGGTTGAACACTGGCACAAGCATGGAAGTTGTGTTTCTATGGTTATTTCTGAGATCAACAATCTCTGGCAGGTGTTCTATGATCAATAGGGAAAAGGGGAACTCATACTTTAATAAGTAGCCTTCCAGAGTATTTGCATAACAAAGACACAAACATGGACGTTGTGATAAGATGGTGTCTCTATACGTTGTTTCTGAGATCAACATTAACTTCCGTGGTTGAATAGCTATTGAGTATCGGTAATATTAGAGAAGAGCTCTCGTTGACACTGTAGGCGGACAATTTAGAAAATGTAGATTTTTACACTTTCAACTCTCAAATCTCCTCTGAATCAACATGTGCACATTTTCAAGCCTCGCTGGCATGCCGACCACCATCTACAATAGGTAATTCACTGGCTACCCATGGATTTCTTTCTAGGAGCGGTTCAAAATTACATTGCACTATTTTATATAACCATAAGTAAATCACTGGCTAGCTATGCATGAGTACCTCATACCTTTTACCAGGTCCAGGTGGTTAATAGTTATGGTCAAATGAAGCTTCATTAACCCTTGTATTGTCCTTAGTGTCACAGGGACATGTGTAGCTTATGTGACCTTTTGTACTAGCCTGCCGTTCTGCTTTGGGGTGCCGAGACACCGCTTTCATTCCATGTCAATTGCCATCAATGCTCATCTTTGGGTCTGTGTGATCCCCCCTGTGTGTCTATTTGTCATGCCTGTGTGTGTCTCCTTTTTGTGGTGTGGGACCCTCCTTGTTCAATGTCATGTGTGTCTGCTCAGCCTTGTGTGTGTCTATGTGTGTGTGTATGTGTGTGTCTATGTGTGTGTGTGTGTCTATGTGTGTGGCTGTGTGTCTATGTGTGTGTGGCTGTGTGTGTGTGTCTGTGTGTGTGTGTGTGTGTGTCTATGTGTGTGTGTCTATGTGTGTGGCTGTGTGTCTATGTGTGTGTGGCTGTGTGTGTGTGTGTCTGCTGGGTGTGTGTCTATGTGTGTGTGTGTGTGTGTGTGTGTGTGTATGTGTGTGGCTGTGTGTCTATGTGTGTGTGTCTATGTGCTGTGTGTGTGTGTGTGTGTGTGTGTATGTGTGTGTGTGTGTGTGTGTGTGTGTGTCTATGTGTGTGTGGCTGTGTGTCTATGTGTGTGTGGCTGTGTGTCTATGTGTGTGTGTCTCTGTGTGTGTGTGTGTGTGTGTGTGTGTGTTTATTCCAAACAGATTCAAGGTTTGTTGTGGGGCTACGGGCAAACACAGTCGGCACAGTAGTAGGCCCGCGTGCAACTCCCGCAGATGTATCTCTTGCAGCCACCGCACACAATGTGTGATTTGCGGTCCTTTCTCTCTGGACAGAGCTGACACCGCTTCCTTTTGCTCTGCACCCTCGGTGTGTGTCGGTTCAGAATCCCCGTCCTCCTCTAGGCCCCTTGTGACTGTGCCACCGCAGCCGCCGCCGCCACCTCCTCGCCGTGACGACGGCTTTGACAAGCGGGGCGGACGCCTCCGTGGCGAGGCAGACAGCGGAGCTCTCGATGAGCGGATTCACAAGCGCCCTTCCCAACTGCTCAAGGAACACCCTCCTCTTGTTGAGCTTTGCAGAAAGGCCTGAGCTCTCGCCACAGCACAAAGGCGTAGGCGGACACGCCGAGGATGTTGTGGAACAGGGCGAGGGGCCAGCGTGCCGTCTTCCTGCGGCAGCTGTGGCCCACAAGCTTGTCCAGGTTGTCCACGCCGCCCTTGGTGTGGTTGTAGTGGAGGATAATGTCGGGTTTGGCTTGCCTGCCGGCGCCGACACGCGCGCATCCCCCGTGTGCAACGTGCTCAGCAGCACCACGTTCCTGTGCCTCTTGGGCACGTAGGACACCAGAGTGGCGACGGGCGTGAAGGCAAACTTGGACGAGAAGACCGCACGGCCCTTTGTGGCGAGCAACGCCGGCGGCAGCTCGGGCTTGTTTTTGCGCATCGTGCCCACCACGGTGAGGCGCCGCTCGACGAGCAGCCGTTGGGCCAACGCGTAGGAGGTGAAAAAGTTGTCGCACGTCACGTTACGCGGGCCCCTCAGGCCTCGGTCACGTCCAGCACCACGCGGGCGCCCAGATTCCCCTCGGGCGTGCCGCTGACAGACTTGCCCGTGTTGAGTTGCATGTGCCACGCGTAGCTGGAGCCGGCGTCGCAGGCCACCCACGACTTGAGTCCGTACCGGGCGGGCTTGCTGGGCATGTACTGGCGGAAGGCGCATCGACCTTGTGGAAGTGGCGTGTCCAAACAAGAAGATGGAACATGATGGAACGAGATGGAGGAGGAAAAAAAAAAAAGATATTAACACACACACACACACAAAGACAATTGTACGGCAATGGTACAAAAAACAACAACAACAACAACAACAACAAAGCAACAAATACAACACCTCGAAAGGGCACCAGCTGTTCGTCCACCGTCACGTCGGCGCCGGGTTGTAGAGGCGAGGCAGCTGCCACGTCCCACTTGTCCCACCTCTCGTGACGGCCGCCAGTTTGTCCGAGGCTCGTCGGGCAGCTCTCGACTCGCGGGTCGCCGAATCGCAGCAGTCTAGAGTAGCGTGGAACTGCTTGATTGGCATCGTGGGCGCGGAAAATGGCCCTGCCGCTCTCCTCGTGCCACAGGCTCTCCAAGGCCTCGTTGTGGGACCGGCACACGCCGCGAGGAGCAGCAGCCCGAGGTAGGCTCGCAGGTCCGGGACGCCCATTGCTTTCCACTTGCTTTCCACGGCTGTGGCACATCTCCCTTTGACCCTCAAGGTTCGTGGCGGCCACAACCATGTCTTCGATTTGCCGCGTGACAAACAGGCCAAACGCAGAGACTATGTCGTGGACGTGTCCGCGGCATAGTCTGTGGGTCCCGGCTCTGTAGTAGTAGTAGCAGCAGCATCAGCATCAGCCGCAGCAGCCAGCCGCAGCGTGTGTGTGTCCTCTTCTTGGTCGGGTTTGTCCTTTTCAGTGGCATGGCGATGAGGTCTAAGGCACCTGGGATGACATGTTTTCGAGGACCATTTGATTTTGCCATCTTTTGACACAAACGTTTCCTCATCCTGCTCGTCCTCCTCTGGCCCCTTGTCTTCACTACCCTCTTCTTCTTCTTCTTCTTCTTCTTCTTCTTCTTCTTCGTCTTCTTCTGCATCTACTTCTTCTACTTCTTCTTCTTCGGCCTTCTTCTACACCTACTCTTCGTCTTCTTTCTTCTTCTTCTTCATCTTCTTCGCCTCTTCTTCGCTTTCTTTCTTCTTCTTCTTCATTTACTTGTTCTCCTCCTTTGTCTTGGCCTTGGTCATCGTCTTTGTTGTCGCCGCAGCAGCAGGTAGTCTTTTTCTCTGCTGTGGTCGTGCATGTGTTGGTCCTCTTGTGACGCACACCCGCCGCCATCACAGTCACGGTGGTGGTCAGCGTTGTCGTGTTTGTGTTCCTGGCGGGCCTCTTGTACTTTTTCTCCCTGTTGTACCTTGGCCTCAGCGGGGGCATTGCGGGCGGCGGCGGCGCCCACGATAATCCGATGCAGCTTCAACTCCAGAGTCAAACGACGGGCCATACTGCCGTTGCCCTCCCCCAGGCTGTGCCGAGGCCACGTGCAAAAAGTGCACAGGTCCGAAAACAAGATGACGTAAAAAGAAAATGACAACAACAAGAAGACAAATGTGTCTACAGTGTATACTGTGTGTGTTGTATGTATGTGTGTGTAATAGAAATAATAAGTAGACCAATATCAAGCCTTTGTTTGTTTTTTTGTTTTTTTAACCTCCCTTTCCACTCGCCTTTGCCTTTCCTGTTTTTACTACAACTACAAGCCACTGCTGTCGGGTCTCTGAGACCCGGGGCAGAATGCTGTCGGGTCTCTGAGACCCGGGGCCGAATGCTGTCGGGTCTCTGAGACCCGGGGCCGAATGCTGTCGGGTCTCTGGGACCCGGGGCAGAATGCTGTCGGGTCTCTGGGACCCGGGCAGAATGCTGTCGGGTCTCTGTGACCTGAGACCCGGGCTGGGACCCGGGGGCTGTCGGGTCTCTGGGACCCGGGCAGAATGCTGTCGGGTCTCTGAGACCGGGTTTTGGCTGTCGGGTCTCTGGGACCCGGGGGGAATGCTGTCGGGTCTCTGAGACCCCCGGGCAGAATGTGTCGGGTCTCTGGGACCCGGGGCAGAATGCTGTCGGGTCTCTGAGACCTGGGGGCAGAATGCTGTCGGGTCTCTGGGACCCGGGGCAGAATGCTGTCGGGTCTCTGAGACCCGGGGCCTGCTGTCGGGTCTCTGGGACCCGGGCAGAATGCTGTCGGGTCTCTGGGACCGGGGCAGAATGCTGTCGGGTCTCTGAGACCCGGGCCAGAATGCTGTCGGGTCTCTGAGACCCGGGGGAATGCTGTCGGGTCTCTGGGACCCGGGGCAGAATGCTGTCGGGTCTCTGGGACCCGGGGGAACCTCGGCTGTCGGGTCTCTGAGACCCTGTCGGGTCTCTGGGCAGAATGCTGTCGGGTCTCTGGAGACCGGGGCAGAATGCTGTCGGGTCTCTGAGACCGGGGCAGAATGTTGTCGGGTCTTGAGAAAATGCTGTCGGGTCTCTGGGACCCGGGGCAGAATGCTGTCGGGAAGAATGCTGTCGGGTCTCTGAGACCCGGGGGAATGCTGTCGGGTCTCTGGGACCCGGGGGCAGAATGCTGTCGGGTCTCTGAGACCCGGGCAGAATGCTGTCGGGTCTCTGAGACCCGGGCAGAATGCTGTCGGGTCTCTGAGACCCGGGCAGAATGCTGTCGGGTCTCTGAGACCCGGGCCGAATGCTGTCGGGTCTCTGAGACCCGGGGCAGAATTGCTGTCGGGTCTCTGGGACCCGGGCAGAATGGGTGTCGGGTCTCTGGGACCCGGGCAGCTAAAATGTGTCGGGTCTCTGGAGACCCAATTGGGAAAAGAATGCTGTCGGTCTTTCTGAGACCGGGGCCTAAGAAGCTGTTCGGTGTCTCTGAGACAAGGCCGGGAACCTGTCGGGTCTCTGGGAGGTGGGGGCAGAATGCTTTCGGTCTTTTGGCTGAGACAAGGGGTTCTCGTTTAATGTCGGGTCTCTGGGACCCGGGCAGAATGCTGTCGGGTCTCTGAGACCCGGGGAATGCTGTCGGGTCTCTGGAGACCCGGGCAAATGCTGTCGGGTCTCTGGGACCCTGAAGGGCAGAATGCTGTCGGGTCCTGAGACCCGAGCAGTGCTGACACCTCGTTTTCTCTGGGGTCCCAGGGACCCAAAGGACAACACTATGATTGGTCACGGGCCCTGTGATGTGGGAAAGGAAAACACAAGGGATTTAAACGCAGCACCTGCTGACAGCATGGCAAATTGCAGGCTGGCAGAGCGGTCCCAGGGAAACCCAAAATTGCCAACTTTACTATGGGAAACCTATGAGTTGAAATTATTTTTGGTGGGCGGGTGAGCCCCGTGACCCAAATGGACAACAAGGGTTAAACGCAGCTAAAATGTGACAGCATGGCAACATTGCAGGTTGGCAGAAGCGTGTCCAATTGGGAAAACCAAAATTGCCGTCTTTAACTAAAACGTTTATGCTTCACCATGAAGCGCTTGGGGGGGGTGCTAAGTAGCAGCTGTTGTGTCCATTTAAAAGTACTGGACCGTGACAACTGAGAACCGTCCGGGAGGTGGCATCGGACAGCAAAGAGGTGGTGGTCATCGCTCGGCCTTTTGGCTAAGACTGCGATCGCCTCCCACGCCTGGACAAAACTTTTACCTATTTGTGGCCTAGTTTTGTTACACCAGGTTTTTGGAGGATATTCAAACTATTCCTTGTGAACAAATTTCATCTTGTTTGTAGTTGAAATACTTTCACGCAGGAATTCATTGGTCCAGAGGACTGCTTACTTGTACTCTGCCGGATTACAACCTTGACCAGACCAAACAAGAAAGAAAGGTATGCGTTTAGTATTTATTGGGTAGCCTTTATATTGTTGTTTTAGATCAGTGTTTTACTTTATTTTTAGATCCCCTGTTTTTTTTTTTTTAGACCTTTTTAGGCGTTTTTAGCTTCTTTTATTCCTTGTATAGTGTGGTGCCTCCACCATGTCGGCCAACCATGCCGGCATGCGGAGGCACCACAGTGTCCGATTTACATCTCACGGGAATGAACCCCTTTTTGATATCAAGACTGGACTTCTCCAGAAGGCTTGTCCAGAAAATCTTGAAATTCACCCCAGAAGACATAAACTGTATCTTGACTTTACCTTTTAATAAAGGTTTTGATATAAGCTTTAGCTCCTCTGCCTTGTTGAGAGAATTTTGGATACGTTTTGAAAATGCAAAAGCCCAGTTTTCTGCATTTAATGTTGAGAAACTGACTGATAATGCAGCTAAAACTGTAATTGTCAGAATGTTCAATGAAACTGTGAATGCAGAGGACATTTGTTCATGGCTGGGCAGATTTTGCACTGTGAAAGGCCAGGCTACCAAGGTGAGAGATGAGGATGGCATCTGGAATTGCGCTTGGAGGGTCCCCATTCAACAATGGCAGGACCCCCCAAGGCTTCCAGGGCCTGAAACATTTGCCATCCATGATAGTTCTGGGGTTTACATCCACTACCAGGGCCAGCCCAAACTCTGCCGCAAGTGTGGTGAGAATGGGCACCTGGCAGAAGCGTGCCAGCAGATTATCTGTGGTAAATGTAGAGAAATTGGGCATACTTTCATGGAATGCACCAATGGCAGGAAGTGCAATCTTTGTGGAGAAACAAACCACCTCTTCAGAGATTGCCCAAAGTCGTTTGCCAACAAATTAAAGACAACTGCAAAAAAGAACGGAAAAGGAACAAAATGGCGGAAAAGGCGAAGCAGTTAGAGAGCTAATTGAAGAGGCTGGGCTGGAGAATTCAAATCTCCCGCCAAACCCTGTGACTGGAGGAGAAGGATCAGGAGAGGCGGGAGAAGGGGAGGCCTGCAATTGCCCCACCAGTGGGGGAACAGGGAGGAAGTGGTGGCAATGCAGGCAGAAGGCGGAGCTAGCCCAGTGGCTGGCTCAGAACAGGAAACTGACCAGTCACACGGTGATAGTGAGGATGCCCCCCCCCCAATGCCCAGCCGGCCAAGAGACTAATTTCAGAATTGTCTTTTTGAATCTCCTGGAGTCTTGGAAAAGGGGAAGAGCTGGGACCGCTCAGACAGTTCATCTGTGGAGGAGCCCAGAGTCTTCCCCTCCGATTCACCAAATGAAGTCTCCTTCCTAACCATAGCTCTGCAATCAACCCCTAAGGACACTAAGCTCCGCGACCCTGTTTTTTGGTGGCCAAAGGCCAACTCCCAGAGTCCGAAGGGAAATGGAGCTCAACCCCGGCCTCTCACCTGTGAGAGTGAAGGAAGAGCTCCATTCACAAGAAATCCACTAACTGTTGTTTTAAACACTTGAAGTCCCCCCCTTTTCTGGTTGTAAGATTTCATACCTGTCATTTTTAACCATACTCATGGCACTCACCTTCTCAACTATAAATGTGAGGGCGTGAAGTCGAGAGTTAGAGCCCAGACTGTTTTATCCTTTCTTAACTCTTTTTTTTTAAGTCGGATGTGTTTTTATTACAGGAATGTGGCCTTCCATTTTAAAGCACTACAGAGAATGGGAGGGGTTATGGCCACAAATGTCACTATGGAGCGGTTCAAGATGAAAACAAGAGTGATGGGTGGCCATTTTATATAAAAAACCCCTCTGTCTTGGTAAAGGGCAGCACAGTGGTGAGAGATGGTCGGGCACTTTTAACACACCTGACTTTTATGGGGAGGGATTTTAAAGTCTTAAATATTTATGGTTTTAATGACAAGAATGACAGGTATGACCTTTTAGAAGACTTGCAGCCCCCACATGCTAGGTAGGGTACCTAGTCGTAGGAGGGGATTTCAATTGTATTTTAAGCAAGAACGACAGGAGAAGATCAGGGGATGATTTTAAAGCAGACAAGACTTCACTTTTATTACAAAGTATATGCAGGGACTTTAAACTAGTGGACTGTTTTAAAACCATGCATCCCAGAGAGGAGGGCTTCACCTGGTTCAGTAGTGATGGCACCGAGCCTCTCGCATAGACTACATTTTATCACGAGATTGCCCACCAACCGATGCTAGATTAGTACCTGTTTTCTTTTCCGACACGCAATGCTTTCCTGCACTCTTTCACTCTCTTCCGGTGTGACGGCAGGAAGCGGTCTGTGGAAACTCAATTGCTCCCTGTTAGAAGACAGGGGAGCTAGTAAGGCAGTACAGGGAGCAATACCAAGAGTGGCAGACCCTTCAAGACTTTTACGTATACAAGCTGCACAGTGGTGGGAAATGGTTGAAGGGAAAGACTAAGACTTTTACAGACAGGCAGGTAAGAGGAAAAAGATAGGGACAACAGACGCATGGTGGGACTGCAGAAAAGACTTCAGAGGTATTTTAAATTAATCCAACGCGGAATGGATTTTAATGAGGAAATAAAACAACTCAAAACAGAGATGTCGGTTTTAGCAGAAACTACAAGCAAAGGTGTCATACTAAGAAGCAAGGAGAGGGAAATAGAGGAAGGAGAGAAGTGCACAAGATTTTTTTTAAGAAAATTATAAATAAAGGGGGCTATGTTAAGACTTAAAAAAAGAAAATGGGGGCACAGCTGACACAACAGAGGAAATTAAAGAAACTGTTGAAGATTTTTACCGTGAACTGTACACGGAAAAAGCAGTTAATAGGGACACCATGACCGAGGGTTTTAAAATACATCGACCAAGCAAAAAATGACAATGTGCTCTTAACTCAAGGCCCCGATGACCGAACTCAACAACTGTATAAAAACTTTTAAGACAGGGAAGTCACCAGGAGAGGACGGGCTTCCCTTTGGAATTTTACTTGACATTTTGGGACATTTTAGATATAACCAGACCTGCTTGTTGTTTTTATGGATTTTGAACAAATGGACCGGGTCTTCCGGACAGCTTTAGAGTAGGGATAGTGACACTCCTACATAAAGACAAAGACAAGACGGACTTGAAAAACTGGAGACCTATCACACTTTTAAATGTTGATTGTAAACTTTTAGCAAACATTAGCATCACGTATGTCCCTGTTTTTAGGAGAGCTGATTCACCCGGATCAAACCTGTGCCGTCCCGGGAGGAAGATCACCGACAGCCTCGGCAGGGGGTTACTGATCCGAGACACCATCTGTTATGCTGGAGAGACAGAAACATTGGGGTTAGTAGTCCTGAATTTAGATTTTGAGAAAGCCTTTGATCGGGTCTCGCACCAGACTTTCAGGTACTGCAAAAAATGGGGTTCCCAAGAAGGTTTATAGCCTGGGTGGGATTGCTGTAGGGTGGCAAATGGGATCAACAGCAAGTTCATTGTTAACGGGCATCTGACAGAAGCAGTGGATATAAACTGGGTGTCCGTCAGGGGTGTCCGTTATCTGCCCTCCTTTACATCCTCTCAATAGAACCAATGGCACAGGTCTTGAGAAGGGACCAACGAATCCATGGGGTAAAGAGTCCCAGGGAGCGGGGACTCGAGACAAAATGCATTTTATACATGGAAACATCAACATTTTATGCACTGACCTTTTATCTGTCAACAGGACGCTGGACTTGACGGACTGGTTCGGACAGGCCTCTGGGTCGAACTAACCGGCAAGACCAAGCCCATTTTGCATGGACCATGGACGGCGACTGAGATGACAGGACCCCTGACTGTGACCCGGACTGACCAAAAAATACTTGGGATCAGGTTTGATAGGGAGGGTGGGAAACAAACTGGCAGACACGGAAGGGAAAGTCAGGCAGAGACTAGGGTACTGGACACTTAGAGGACTGACTTTGGAAGGAAAGGTTTTAATCATTAAAGCAGTGATTTTCTTTGCTTTTACTTATCAGTTCTGTTTTTATCCCGCCTAGGAGAACGATTTTAGACCTGAACGAGCCATCTTTTTTATTTCGTGTGGGGCTCCAAGTGGGAAAGACTGAGACGGTGTGATGAAGAAGCCGAAGGAGAAAGGAGGAAAAGGAGTGCCAGACCTGTATTTATTCTTAGGGAGCAGATACACCGCACTGCACATCACAACCGCCACAGCCCCATCCAGAAACCCCAAGACCGCAGCAATGACACGGTTCTGGATGGGGTCGAATCAGGAAACTCAAGATTTTACCCACTGACCTCAAAATACCAGTGTCTTTTAACCTGCCACCAGCCTACGCTTTTTATCCAGTCATTTTTAAGGCATTTTAACCTTGAGCAGGAGGAGTTGCAGGTTTTAACCACTCACCTGTGGCTTCTCTCATCTCTGTTGTGCAGGAGCGGGAACCAGTGAGTCCAGTGCGCTGGGCTTGCAGTGGGCGAGCCCTCAACAGTTTGGCGCAACGTGAACCATCCCGCTCTTCCAAACAGACTCCGGGACCTGTCGTGGATGGTGGGCGCACGAGATCCTCCCGGTCAGGTCCGTAATGCACTCCCCGGGCATGTCAGCGCACTCAACTTGCCCCCGACCAGGTTGGCGCGCCTGAGGGTAAGGCACCTGCTCTGGGAGTGCAGCGCTGTTGTAGAACAGTGGGCAATGGCCGACTTGCAATTCCCGCACTTGCCAGGGGAGGTCCTTACACCACAGCTGGTGCTATACGGGTGAGCCAGAGAAAACAGATACCAGCACGTACATTTGCCAAACAGTGGCTCACCCTAGCCGCCATCAAAGACGCCATATGGACCTCCAGAAACTTGCTGGCAAGAAAGTACATGCAGATCCCCCGTGGCTGTGATCCGGATGGCCGCAGCGACGGTCCAACGTGCCGGCGGCGGGCCTAGGACGCAGCCAAAAAGAAGAATCGCCTGTACCCATTCGGAGGGGAGCTGGAGCCACACAGTCAAAGTTCAAAGCAGCGGGTTCCGACCCTCCGGGTGAGGTCGGTGGGAAGGAGCTACAGGGTGAGGGTCTCCGCTAAGCACCACGACAGGATCCCGAGAGACCATCTGGTTTGGGGGAGCGAAATGAGTTCCTTTGGTAGGGACTCACTACGCTCCTGAACAACAGTGGACTGTTCATTACCCTTTTATCCAGAATATATGCACTCCCTGCTGAGGAGATTTTAACATGGACACTCATTTATCTTAAAAAACTCTTTATACCTTTTTAATCTATAACAATGTTAGCAGTAATGGTTTTTAAAGCAATTGTTTTAGGGTTTTATGGATTGTTTATTGCATGATGCATCTCTTTATAGCGATTGTTTTAGATGTCTTATGGATTACTTATTGACTTGTTGTATTTTAAAAGGTAACTTTGATGTGGCATGTTATATGACAAAAGTATGAAATGAGTGTCAATAAACTCTTTTCAAAAGAAAAATCTGTTCTTATCAGTTTAATATCTGATATGTCCTCTATCAGGGGACAACATATTAAATGGATTTTTAGCAACGGAGTTGAAAAAGGGCTTGCTCCATTCACTCCATGCATCGACCGGTATTGCAGCGCTTCGGAAACGGTGCACCCATCTTCTTTCTTGTGGAAAAACAAATAACAATGCACGTGGAGCTACCCGTTGCTCAATATGTCAATGGACCTGAAGAAACATGCGTCGCAATGGCTGGCAGATTTTACGGCCAGAAGTTGTTGCAAAAACGGAATGATCTGTGAACCCTCGTTTTGTTCCTGGTATCAAAACGTTGTTATAATACGTGACAAGATAAAGCCATACAAAAGTGCAGCGAGGTTTGCACTATTGATTGGCAGAAAATGATTGGCCCTGTGACAATGTGGGAATAGGTGAGGCCTTGGATTTGGAAAGCGGCGCACCAAGTGAGGCTTACTGCGAGGGTTGGGACTGGGACGACTAGGCTTTGCGGCTGATCTCAGGAGCCGGGCGGCACTTACTCTGGTTTCTCTTCATCACGCACAAGTCTTTCGCCTTTTACTAAAGACTTCCGTGGAGAGGAACACCTATGAGTTGAAATTATTTTGGTGGGCTTTGCTTTTTGGCTGAGCCTTTTGTGCTTGTGAAAAACAAATGTGCTCTCCTGAAGGAAACTCAGCTTTTAAACGCAGCTACAATGTGACAGCATGGCAACATTGCAGGTTGGCAGAAGCGTGTCCAATTGGGAAAACCAAAATTGCCGTCTTTAACTAAAAAAACGTTTGTGCTTCACCATGAAGCGCTTGGGCGGGGGGTGCTAAGTAGCAGCTGTTGTGTCCATTTAAAAGTACTGGACCGTGACAACTGAGAACCGTCCGGGAGGTGGCATCGACAGCAAAGAGGTGGTGGTCATCGCTCGGCCTTTTGGCTAAGACTGCGATCGCCTCCCACGCCTGGACAAAACTTTTACCTATTTGTGGCCTAGTTTTGTTACACCAGGTTTTTGGAGGATATTCAAACTATTCCTTGTGAACAAATTTCATCTTGTTTGTAGTTGAAATACTTTCACGCAGGAATTCATTGGTCCAGAGGACTGCTTACTTGTACTCTGCCGGATTACAACCTTGACCAGACCAAACAAGAAAGGCACGTAAGGTTTTAGTATTTATTGGGTAGCCTTTATATTGTTGTTTTAGATCAGTGTTTTATTTTTTATTTTTAGATCCCCTGTTGTTTTTTTTAGACCTTTTAGGCGTTTTTAGCTTCTTTTTATTCCTTGTATAGTGTGGTGCCTCCACCATGTCGGCCAACCATGCCGCATGCGGAGGCACCACAGTGTCCGATTTACATCTCACGGAATGAACCCTTTTGATATCAAGACTGACTTCTCCAGAAGGCTTGTCCAGAAAATCTTGAAATTCACCCCAGAAGACATAAACTGTATCTTGACTTTACCTTTTTAATAAAGGTTTTGATATAAGCTTTAGCTCCTCTGCCTTGTTGAGAGAATTTTGGATACGCTTTTGAAAATGCAAAAGCCCAGTTTTCTGCATTTAATGTTGAGAAACTGACTGATAATGCAGCTAAAACTGTAATTGTCAGAATGTTCAATGAAACTGTGAATGCAGAGGACATTTGTTCATGGCTGGGCAGATTTTGCACTGTGAAAGGCCAGGCTACCAAGGTGAGAGATGAGGATGGCATCTGGAATTGCGCTTGAGGGTCCCCATTCAACAATGGCAGGACCCCAAGGCTTCCAGGGCCTGAAACATTTGCCATCCATGATAGTTCTGGGAAACAACAGGGCTACATCCACTACCAGGGCCAGCCCAAACTCTGCCGCTTAAGTGTGGTGAGAATGGGCACCTGGCAGAAGCGTGCCAGATTATCTGTGGTAAATGTAGAGAAAGTGGGCATACTTTCATGGAATGCACCAATGGCAGGAAGTGCAATCTTTGTGGAGAAACAAACCACCTCTTCAGAGATTGCCCAAAGTCGTTTGCCAACAAATTAAAGACAACTGCAAAAAAGAACGGAAAAGGAACAAAATGGCGGAAAAGGCGAAGCAGTTAGAGAGCTAATTGAAGAGGCTGGGCTGGAGATTCAAATCTCCGCCAAACCCTGTGACTGGAGGAGAAGGATCAGAGAGGCGGGAGAAGGGGAGGGGCCTGCAATTGCCCCACCAGTGGGGAACAGGGAGGAAGTGGTGGCAATGCAGGCAGAAGGCGGACTAGCCCAGTGGCTGGCTCAGAACAGGAAACTGACCAGTCACACGGTGATAGTGAGGATGCCCCCTCCCCAATGCCCAGCCGGCCAAGAGACTAATTTCAGAATTGTCTTTTGAATCTCCTGGAGTCTTGGGAAAGAGGGGGAAGAGCTGGGACCCGCTCAGACAGTTCATCTGTGGAGGAGCCCAGAGTCTTCCCCTCCGATTCACCAAATGAAGTCTCCTTCCTAACCATAGCTCTGCAATCAACCCCTAAGGACACTAAGCTCACGACCCTGCGCCAAAGGCCAACTCCCAGAGTCGAAGGGAAATGGAGCTCAACCCCGGCCCTCTCACCTGTGAGAGTGAAGGAAGAACTCCATTCACAAGAAATCCACTAACTGTTGTTTTAAACACTTGAAGTCCCCCCCCTTTTCTGGTTGTAAGATTTCATACCTGTCATTTTTAACCATACTCATGGCACTCACCTTCTCAACTATAAATGTGAGAAGCGTGAAGTCGAGAGTTAGAGCCCAGACTGTTTTATCCTTTCTTAACTCTTTTTTAAGTCGGATGTGTTTTATTACAGGAATGTGGCCTTCCATTTTTAAAGCACTACAGAGAATGGGAGGGGTTATGGCCACAAATGTCACTATGGAGCGGTTCAAACGAAAACAAGAGTGATGGAGTGGCCATTTTAATAAAAACCCTCTTGCCTTGGTAAAGGGCAGCACAGTGGGTGAGAGATGGTCGGGCACCCTTTTAACACACCTGACTTTTATGGGGAGGGATTTTAAAGTCTTAAATATTTATGGTTTAATGACAAGAATGACAGGTATGACCTTTTTAGAATTCTTGCAGCCCCACATGCTGGGTAGGGTACCTTTAGTCGTAGGAGGGGATTTCAATTGTATTTAAGCAAGAACGACAGGAGAAGATCAGGGATGATTTAAAGCAGACAAGACTTCACTTTTATTACAAAGTATATGCAGGGACTTTAAACTAGTGGACTGTTTTTAAAAACCATGCATCCCAGAGAGGAGGGCTTCACCTGGTTCAGTAGTGATGGCACCCGAGCCTCGTATAGACTATTGTTTTATCAATGAGATTGCCCACCAACTGATGCTAGATTAGTACCTGTTTTCTTCCTGATCACAATGCTTTCCTGCACTCTTTCACTCTCTTCCGTGTGTGACGCCAGGAAGTGTCTGTGGAAGTTTCAATTCACCCTGTTGGGGAAGACAGGAGCCAGTAAGCAGGAGCAATACCAAGAGTGGCAGACCCTTCAAGACTTACGATACACGCGCATAGTGGAAGGAAATGGTTATGGAAAGATCAAGACTTACAGACAGGCAGGTAAGAGGAAAAAAGATAGGGACAACAGACGCATGGTGGACTGCAGAAAAGACTTCAGAGGTATTTTAAATTAATCCAACGCGAATGGATTTAATGAGGAAATAAAACAACTCAAAACAGAGATGTCGGTTTTAGCAGAAACTACAAGCAAAGGTGTGTCATACTAAGAAGCAAGGAGAGGAAATAGAGAAGGAGAGAAGTGCACAAGATATTTTTTTAAGAAAATTATAAATAAAGGGGGGCTATGTTAAGACTTAAAAAAGAAAATGGGGGCACAGCTGGACACAACAGAGGAAATTAAAGAAACTGTTGAAGATTTTTACCGTGAACTGTACACGAAAAGCAGTTAATAGGACACCATGACCTAAGTTTTAAATACATCGACTACAAAAATGAGAAGACAATGTGCTCTTAACTCAAGATTTTACGATGACCGAACTCAACAACTGTATAAAACTTTTAAGACAGGGAAGTCACCAGGAGAGGACGGCTTCCCTTTGGAATTTCATTTGACATTTTGGGACATTTTAGCACCAGACCTGCTTTGTTGTTTTTATGGATTTTGAACAAATGGACCGACTGACAGCTTTAGAGAGGGATATGACACTCCTAAGCATAAAGACAAAGACAAGACGGACTTGAAAAACTGGAGACCATCACACTTTTAAATGTTGATTGTAAACTTTTAGCAAAGTATTAGCATCATGATGTCCCTGTTTTTAGGGAGAGCTGATCTTCACCCGGATCAAACTCCAGCCATTCCGGGAGTGAAGATCACCGACAGCCTCGTACTCGATCCGAGACACCATCTGTTATGCGAGAGACAGAAACATTCGGCTAGTAGTCCTGAATTCTAGATTTTGAGAAAGCCTTTGATGAAGTCTCGCACCAGTACCTCTTTCAGGTACTGCAAAAATGGGGTTCCCAAGAAGGTTTATAGCCTGTGGATTGTTGTACCGGGGATCAACAGCAAGTTCATTGTTAACGGGCATCTGACAGAAGCAGTGGATAAAACTGCGGTGTCCGGGCTAGGGGTGTCCGTTATTCGCCCCTCCTTTACGCCCTCTCAATAGAACCAATGGTACAGGTCTTGAGAAGGGACCAACGAATCCATGGGGTAAGAGTCCCAGGGAGCGGGGGACTATGACAAAATGCATTTTATACATGGACGACATCAACATTTTATGCACTGACCTTTATCTGTCAACAGGACGCTGGACTTGACGGACTGGTTCGATGGTGTTCTGGGCCTAAGTTTAACCGAAGCAAGACCCAAGCCCATTTTATGGACATTATGACTGAGATATTGTACTCCCCCTGACTGCATGACCATCTCGACTGACCAAAAACATTTGGGATCAGGTTTGATAGGAGGGGAGGGAAAACAAACTGGGCAGACACGGTAGGAAAGTCAGGCAGAGACTAGGGTACTGGACACCTCTTAGAGGACTGACTTTGAA
>JAEKDQ010000559.1:0-19184 GCA_026937815.1 Etheostoma perlongum
GATATTTATTGATCCCCAAAAACCAACACCCAAACCACTCAGCCAGCACACAAGCTGAAAAGGAGTGTATATACAGATTTTCTCAGATGTTCAAAACCTATTCAATTGGATTAGTAATACAGGACAAAGGGCAAGTGCCAATCATCACAGCACTGCCTGTGTCTGTGGATCCTCATGGAAGCATGATTGATATGCTCCCTTATTTGAACCATAACAGAGATCTAATATTTTATCAAATCGGGGTTAGGCAAGTAACTTATCAATAAAAGTTGTTCATGGAATTTTCAAGGAACACATAATTACAATTTTGAAATAGGAAGTTTGGGCCTTGTGACAACCTACAACACTGTGCGTTATAAATTTGTTCAAATCCTTTCAATTGCTGAGTAAAGCAGGACATGGGTAAAGTGCACAGAGTTGTTAAACACTTGTTATGTTAATCTTCCACTTTGTTGCTTTTTAATACTTGTTACATCATTTTATTTCCTCTGCCAGAATAAGATCTTTTTGCAGTTCTTTTACAGACTGGACCATACCTGATGGAGATGCCAGGGATTGAACAAAGCATGCGCTCCACCACTGAGCTACATCCCCTGCAGGGTATCAGTATTTTCTTTACTTTTTCTGAGATCAATGAATAAAAGAAGAACCCTGGGTAAAACATGTAATGTTATTGTTGTATATGGCTTCAAAAACCTGTAAATGCAACTGGTGATGAATCAAAAATCAAACCTGGGCAAAATGATGTTGTTACTGCTATGGCATAAATCATAGTCGAAAAAGTAATACATTTGTTGCCTTTCTTGGACAATATACCGTTCACTGCAAATCTTGTAACACATCTGGGCATTGAGACTTAAAACAGTTGGCTCAGACAATGCATAAGCAGTGGAACAAATGTTCAGTAACCTATCAATACAATATAGTAGTTCAGACACGGGCACAAGTGCATTTTGTGGATCACTGTGAAGTGTCATTGCTTTGCTACCATCATTATGGGATGCCTTTCATTGTCTGCATTGATTTGGACCTTTGCTGGCGTTGGGCAAGACATAACAAGAGGCAAAAAAAAAGTGGGGGAGACAAACCCTGGCCCTGACAGAATAGAGAACTATCAGACAAAAGATGTGAAATAGTCCAAGGCAGTTTGTGACCAGAAGATTTTTTGGGAAAAAATAGAACTTTTAAGGCATTAAACCTTTTTCAAAAAGAAATTTTATTAATGCTCACATTTTCATGTCCTAAAGTGTTACCCAGAAACCATCATCACATTTAAGAGTAAATTTAAAACTCTCCTATTTGATAAAGCATAGTTAGGGGCAGGATGTATAGCGCAAACATGGCCCCTTCTCTTCTCTGCTTCTCTTCATAGTTGTCAGATTAAGTTACCATATAATCAATATATAATAAAACTAAAGGAAGGCAAGCCCGACCAGGCTCCCTCTAGCTTGACCACCCTGAGTTCTCTTAGTTACACTGTGATAGTTTTTAGACTGCCGGTGGACTTCCCTTGACACACTGAGCTCCTTCTCTTCTATCTTTCTATCTTTCTATTTTCCCATTTTGTGTGCATCCATGTCCCAGAAATGCTTGTTACTGACCCTAGCTCTGGGGAGTCATTCCGGAGTCCTTTGTTCTTTTCCCCCAGCATGTTTCCTCGGATCAGAGAGGCTCCAAAATCATGGTTGCACTGTTGCCATGGTCCCGCTACACGTTCTGAGATGCCATGTTCCATCCTGCTACTTTGCGGTGCCTGCTAGGTCCTCTGTCTTGTAATGTCGCACAGACCCTGCTATGTCATGAACTACAAACTACTATTTTTTGGGACTGTTATTGCCACTCTTCATTTTAACCCCAACCGATTCGCTGGGACACCGCCTACCAAGAGCCTGGGTCTGTCCGAGGTTTCTTACTAAAAGGGAGTTTTTCCTTGCCACTGTCGCACTGTTGCTTTCTCTGGAGGGTACTACTAGAACTGTTGGGTCCTTGTAAATTATGGAGTGTGATCTAGACCTACTCTAACTGTAAAGTGTCTCAAGATAATTCTTGATATTGAATTGTTATCACATTCACAAGAATTGGAAGTGCGTACATAGGTGTCAGCTCCCTTCGATAGCTCAGTTGGTAGAGCGGAGGACTGTAGAGGAATCAAGCTGAAATCCTTAGGTCGCTGGTTCAATTCCGGCTCGAAGGAGCACTCTTTTCCAGAGTTTCCCTTTGGGGATGAATAAAGTATTTCTGATTCTGATGTAGAGATGGACAGACGACCCAGAAGCATAATACTTCTTGCCGAGACATAACAAGAAACAAAGAAAGAGGTGGGCGTGATAGAGTTACACCCTGACAGAATAGAGTTATAAATAAATGCCGGTGACGACAACCAAGCTAAATGAACTGTTAGCTAAATGACAGGTCCGGTTGAGTTAGCCTACCGTTTAGCCTAGCTTGTGAGGTATCTAGCATTATCAATGGTAATTTGTATTGGCATGTCATCGTTAAACTTTACGTATATGTATTACCGTTTAACATATGTACGGTAACGTTAAACACTAAACATAAGGATACTTACACTTAAGCATATTTCTCCGTCGCTCCGCGTTGGTCCGCCATTTAATTTTTGTTAAGGAGCCGGCAAAGCCCCGCATAGGATTGTGGGTGATTTGGGACCGCGAAGGATACACATATGCATCCTTTTCGGTCTGTTGCAAATTTTCTGAATGAAGGACTACGTCCTTGGAGGAATTCGGAGGATCCTCGAAAATGGAGCGGTCCTTCGACAGACGTCGATGACGTAGCGTCCTCCTCCTGGCTTTGGAGGATCCTTCCTTGACATTAAGAAACTGCTGCTAATTCATCTTCTCCATCCCAACAGCATAATTAAACAGTGCAGTTAACAGTTCCACAACCATTTCATCCAGTGTTTTGAAATGCGGCAAAAAAATTAAATGACGCAAGCAATGGTGTGCACTTGATAGCCTGTTCCATTGTACATGTTCTCCAAATGCTAAGGAGGACTCTGACCTTCCTGAAGGATCCTTCCTTGGAAGGACTAGTCCTACCAAGGAAGGAATTTGCGAAAGTTAAAACGGGACTGTCTCTGCGGATTCGGAGACCAACGGACCTTCTGTGTGGAGTGGAGAAGAATGCAGTTGGAGAAGCATGTTATATGTCTCAATACTGTCACCAGATACTGTATGCTGTCTGTGAAAAGCTGATTAGTGTCTCACTGCCTCTGCCTCTCTCTCTCTTGCAATTTCAATTAAATTTAAATTGCTTTATTCATGATTGTCAGAAATAACAATATTGCCAAAGCATCAAGGATAATAACGTGATGAAATATATACATGCAATTCATTGAGTACATTAAAATATTTAAATTTAAGATGAAAAAATAGGAAATCAACAACAGTTTTAATCAATCTATATACTGTAATATATCTAGTGTCAAATGTAAGAAAGAAAACAAAGACAGAAGCAAACAAACAAAACGTAAAAAACAACTGGAGTAGAGTATTGTTGGAATTTAAAATTGTATATGTACTTAAACATTGTGTGTGATTTGCATTATACATTCAAGCTAAAAGGTAAAAGCATTATTTCGACATAATGAAGATATGTTGGTCATGCATTAAGTTTGTTGTTATAAATATATAGTTTGTTGTTTGTTACATTAAGTTTTTTTGCAATACTTCTGTTTTATAATATAAGATGTTCTGGTACATTTTGTTATAACCCAGCTCTACAAATGTGTCAGAAGTTGAATTGATGATGTTAGAGACATCCTGTCTCTGGTTTCAGTCCCCCTTTATGGCCCGACTGCTCTGTTGCTTGTGCGCATAAAACAAGCACAGGACAATGTAGATCCTGTAGTACAAAAAGACCCAACAAATACTGACAAGCTCCACTGTGGGACGGAATGCATAAATTACAGGATGATATAACTAAATTAGAGGACGACGCCAAAACCGTGGGTCTCATATTATGTGCCAAATTGAGAAATACAATAATGAAGGTAGAAGGTAAACATGTTGTTCTACATGGTCTTTTACTGCTCATGCAGGGAGCAGCACACCCCATAAGGGACACTCAGACACAAGATAAGGAAGACAAGGTTGATAAAACACAGGGACAGAAAAATGATCAGACATTTACAGAAAATCTAGATATAAGACCGCCACCATATTCTCTGGTTGGCACACATTGAATTTAACCAGCAGTAAACATACATAAAGGGGCAGTGACTGTGCGCAAAGATACCACCGTATTAACAGATTGTTCAGAGGGAGATGAAAAATAAAGCGCTCCCAATGGGCCCCTCTCCACTCACAGTCAAGCTTTAATTGAAGTGAGAAAGGAAAACATTGGGACAGTAGAATATCAGGGAATCTGCATTGAGACAACAAATACAGCCAGGCTCAGAGGCTAGTTTACTCAAAAGGAAGAAAAAAAGCAGAAGAGAAGTGTTGACTCATGTAGTAATTAAACTACTGTTGCAATATAAGTATTTGAATAAGTGGAAAGAGGTGTTCAAAGGTAGTAGATGAGATTGTGTCTGAGATCTGGTATATTGAAGGAAAAGAAAAGAGAAATTTATGATTTCACAAAGAAAAAAAATAAAGAAGGAAAGTAAGAAATAAGAAATAGAAAGTGTAGCCTATTTGATGGAGGGACATAGCTGGTAGGAATTCAACACTAACTATTAATGACTCAATTTTCAGATTGGGTACAGTTGATATATGTTTCTATGTATGTCTGTATGTCTTGTCCTGCTTTAATTGTTGTATCTCTGCAATTAGGAGATGGATCAAAATTATAGTAATATGTCCTGTCAGACCCGAGTAGTACTGAAGGAGGCTGAGAAAAGTCCAACTAGGAAAAAGAAGGAAATTGTGTAACGTTTTAGGAAAAAGGATTTAGATTTAATGAGGGAAAATTTGGTTTAAAAACAAAAACAAAGACATAAAAGTAGTCAATTCAATGTGGGATCCATCTTATACAACAGAAGTTTTAAGGTATGGGACTTAAGGGCTTTGCAGTATCCTACTAATGTCAGTAGAGAAAATAATGGAGAAATGCTTATTTAAACATTCTATGTTAACATGAGCTGAAGGGAAGGAAGGGGGACACAGGGTGCTGCAGAGGCAGGCAGCCCCTTTGACCCTTCCACAGAGGGAGTTGTAAAAAACACAGATAAGGAGAAAGATTTGGTCTGGCAGTAACGAGTATTAACCAAAATGCCTCTGCAGGGCAAAAGGTAACACAAGGGTTAAATTAAATTGAAAAAAAGGAGATCTGATAAAACTAAGAATGATGTTGTAGTGAGGAAGAGGAAGATGTCGGTGAAGCAAAGAATCAAAGTTAAGTTAATGTATTGATCTAAAAAAAAAAAATCCAATTGAAAGAGTTAATTAATTAAATCACTTAGGTGATAGAAAACGGTTTTGATCATTTCCAGTTTAAAGAAAGAAAAATGTAAGGCTTCCTATAATGTTACCTTTTCATACCTTAAGTCAGGGGTGTCAAACTCATTTTCACTGAGGGCCACATCAGCATAATGGCTGTCCTCAAAGGGCCAGATGTAACTTATAAATGTAATTGAATGTAATGTAAAATAAATGTAACTACTCCTTAATGTTAAATAACTCATTATTTATTATAACTTATTCAAGTGACAATTACAGTTGCATAGAAAACATATGTTTGCTTGTTGCTCTAACATAAATCCTTTTAAATTTTGTCAGCTTATGAAAACCCACACAACTCCATTAATGAAGGATCAAACTGTCCAAGTGAATAAAGAAAAATAACATAAAACTGAGCTGCAAAGAACATGTATGACACATGTAGCATTTTACAAAAAAGGCTGCACACAGCCTGGCATCCAACTGATGGTATGATGACAACAATTTGTCTGCATACACACATAAGACCTGCAAACATTAAATAATTACAACAGCAGCTACACATAAATAATATGTAATCAACTAAAAATACCAAAATAAAGGTGGACTCAGTTCACAACTATATTGGTCAAGTTTTTCGGTTAGTCTTTGATGAGGAGATGCTGCATGTCCTGAACACACCAAGTGGATTCTCTCTCTACTATCGATTGATCATGTTCTGAAAATGATAAACACAAAAACAAAATGCAAGCACAAAAATGGATAACTGCGCTTTGTGTCCGTGTTATCTGTGCTTTCATCAACAGCTAATGAAAAAAGCTGTGTAGCTGCGTGTCTCCTCGGCCAGCTGTGTTGTAAGATTTTCTGCTAGTTCCTTCACTCGGTCGGCGATGGTGTTTCTTGATAAACTGACATTTTTAAAAGTCTGTAACTGGTCGGGACACACCTGCTCACAGACCTTCAGCATGCACTGCTTCAAAAAACGCTCCCTCTGAAAAGACTTGGAAGCGAGGCGATTTCTTCAGCCACAATGAAGCTAGCTTTCACGCGACCCCGCATTGGCTGTGGATTTCATGAACAAACTCTGCTGCGACCGCAGTTTGCCTTTTTAATTCTTGGGCAATTTGTTGCTTTTCTTGAAGGCTAGCTTTTAGCGTGCTTAGCTCCGTGTTTGGTGTCAAAATGTCGACGCAGATTGTACTCTTTGACAACCGACACCTCGAACACAAAAGACATACCGGTCTTTCTCCTTGAAGCACAAACAAGTAGTCGCCTTCACTTTTTTCTTGAAACAGTCTTCCGTCTGCATCAACTTTTTCTCTTTCTGGACATTTGGGATCATTATTTGTATCCACTCGTTGGCATGGAAACTGCCGCGGCCAGCGTAGTCGAAAGGCATTGTGGGAAATGTAGTTTTTGGTCAAAGCACGCTCTTAATTTATTTTTTGTATTTATTTTTTAGACACTCAAAACTTTTAAGCTCTCGCGGGGCCACATAAAATGACATGGCGGGCCACATCTGGCCCGCGGGCCTTGAGTTTGACACATGTGCACTACAGGTCCTAATGGGGGAATAGCTCAAATGGTAGAGCGATCGCTTAGCATGCGAGAGGTAAAAAGGTAAAAGTGACTGAAATGTGAACAAATGTAAAAAAAAGCGACCAAAATTTGAAAAAAATGCCAAACTAAGTGAAGAAAATGTCGAAAAAAGTGACAAACGTAAAAAAAAAGCTTTAAAAACTTTGGGGAAAACCCCAAAAATTTCAAAAGCTTCAGAAAAAGTCGAAAAAAGAGAAACATGTCAAAGTGACTGAAATGTGAACAAATGTAAAAAAAAGTGTCAACAACATCGAGGGAAAGACACAAAAGAGATTTATATTTGGAAAAGAATAATTATTAATAAAAACTTGTGTGTGACAATTTTAAATGTAAAAAAAAGACAAATGTCAATAAAAGTGACAAGAGTGAAAACATTTGAAAAAATTGACATTTTAGTGTTTAAAAAGAAAAAAAAATTACATTTGTTACTTTTTTTGACATTTCTTTCACTTTGTACGGCATTTTTTGCACATTTGTTCACATTTCAGTCACTTTTATTTACATTAGTCTTTTTTTTTATTTGTCACACAAAAACTTGGTGTCAAAGCAATATACAAAGCAGTGCATCATGGGGGATTATCTCAAATGGTAGATCGCTTTAGCATCTACCATCCTCCAGTTATTTCTTCTTCTACTGAAGACGATCTAGTGCAGCCTGAGGCTTCAAACATTTGGGGAAAAAAACAAATTTCAAAAGGCTCAGAAAAAGTCGACAAACTTTGAAAAAGTGACAAAAACATTGAGGGAAAGACACAAAAGAGATTTCGAATTTGGAGAAAAACATTATTAATAAAGAACTTGTGTGTGACAAACGATTTAGGTTCCATTCTGTGTGCCCCCCCTTGAAGCCAATTTTGCGCTTAACCCAGTGGTCTATCACTCAATTAGAATGTGGTCTCAATTTAGACAACATTTTGAGTTACAGACATTCCCCCATAAAGAATAATTATAACTTCCCACCTTCGCTCTCAGATTCAACCTTTGGAACTTGGTCCTCGAACGGCATTAAGTCTATTTCCAATCTGTTTGTGGATGGCAAGTTCGGATCATTTTCCCAAGTCTCTCAATTATTTAATTTACCAAAGTCTCACTTCTTTAGATTTCTCCAAATTAAACACTTTGTCCAGAAAAACATAACCTCCTTTCCAGATTTGCCAGTAAGAAACATGATTGGCCATATCCTTTTGTTACCCCCTTCCCGTAAAGGTGTAATCTCAATTCTTTACAACAGCATATGCAATATCTCCCCGCACTCTTTGCAGGATGTCAGGAGACTTTGGGAGGAAGATCTTGGTGAGGAATTTACAGATGATCGATGGAAAGCGGTGCTTGACTTAGTACATACATCTTCTCCTTGTGCCAGACACAGCGTGATACAACTCAAAATAGTTCTGAGAGTACACTTGACCAAGACAAGGCTGGTGAAAATCTTCCCCAATATGGACCCCTCATGCCCTCGCTGTAAAGGTCAACCAGCGGACCATATACATATGTTCTGGTCTTGCCCCAAACTTAACGCTTTCTGGGCCAACATATTTGGCGCCTACTCTAAGATGCTTCAAAGAAACATCGACCCTAACCCTGTAAGTGCCCTATTTGGATTAGCCCTTGAAAATCGCCCCCTTGTAGCATTCACTTCCCTGATTGCCAGGCGTCTCATCCTGCTCTCCTGGAAGGAACATGCTCCCCCCAGCTTCACAAGGTGGATTAGAGATGTTATGTATTTCCTAAAGCTCCAAAAGATCAGATACACCCTTAAAGGCTCCCTGCAAACATTCAGTAAGGTCTGGGCCCCCTTTTTAGAGTACTATGAGAGCTTTTTTTTTAAATTATAATTTGTTTTTTTTCCTTTTATTTATTTTTTATATTTTTTTTCCTTCTTTACGTATTTCATTTCACTTGACTTATTCACTGAGATATCTTACTTTTACTATTATTGTCACTTTTTCTCCTTTTATTGTCCTCTACCCATTCTTTTCTGTACTGGTATCCACTTATTTGGAAACTTGGTGCTGAATTGTATATGTCTTTCTCAATCCCTCATTGGACAACTACTCCAATGGACAATTATTCTTGTGAAGATCTGAACTTAAAGGGCCAAACTGGGATGGATGGGTGGGTGGGTTGAGGTGGGGATTTCATGTTGGTTAATTTCTGCATAACACAGCCATATATTGTTTGTACATATTTGGTCCATTATGTGCTGTAGAAAATGTTACATTGTTTATGGAAAAGCAATAGAAATTGTTAAACAAAACAAAAGAAAGCACCATTTTAAGGACACACAGCAGAACTACAATGTAATTGTAATTGCACTGCTTTGAAAATAGTAAGAACCTTCTTCATCACCAACCTGATGGTGCAGTACTTGATCCACATGGATCCACTTGCTGTCCATCTGGCTGTTCCTCTCTCTGTCTCATTTATGTTTTCTTCCTCCTCACTCTCTTCTTCATGCTCTTCACCCGCTTCATCATGCTCCTTACCCTCTTCTTCATCTTCCTCTTCAGTCCCTTGATTTGTTTCTCTCACTGATGTTTTTCTCACTTTTTGTGTACTAGGGCGCTATATCGCTTCTTCGTTTCATGATAAATATTAGAAGAAGAAAAAACGTAGGGGTATGCATTACATTTCCCTCCCTACTCAACACGGGCATAAAGCCTGTCGATTACTTTACACAGATGTATCTATTGGTTATTGCAATGCAACAGCAAAGACGGATGAAGTTACTTGTTAACATCACAACTTTGTGTAGACCTAGCAAGGATTCTGACATTTGGATATTCGCTTCTGCTTCCATGAGTTTGATAGATATATATATATAGATAGATAGATAGATAGATAGATAGATAGATAGATAGATAGATAGATAGATAGATAGATAGATAGATAGATATTTATTGATCCCCAAAAACCAACACCTAAACCACTCAGCCAGCACAAGCTGAAAAGGAGTGTTATACAGATTTTCTCAAATGTTCAAAACCTATTCAATTGGATTAGTAATACCGGACAAAGGGCAAAGTGCCAATCATCACAGCACTGCCTGTGTCTGTGGATCCTCATGGAGGCAGCTTGATTGTTATGCTCCCTTATTTGAACCATAACAGAGATCTAATATTTTATGAAATCGGGTTAGGCAAGTAACTTATCAATAAAAGTTGTTCATGGAATTTTCAAGGAACACATAATTACAATTTCGAAATAGGAAGTTTGGGCCTTGTGACAACCTGCAACACTGTGCTATACAAATTTGTTAAAATCCTTCTCAATTGCTGAGTAAAGCAGGACATGGGTAAAGTGCACATAGTTGTTAAACACTTGTTATGTTAATCTTCCACTTTGTTGCTTTTTTAATACTTGTTACATCATTTTATTTCCTCTGCCAGAATAAGATCGTTTGCAGCTCTTATACAGACTGGACCATAATACCTGATGGAGATGCCAGGGATTGAACAAAGCATGCACTCTACCACTGAGCTACATCCCCTGCAGGGTATCAGTATTTTCTTTTACTTTTTCTGAGATCAATGAATAAAAGAAGAACCCTGGGTAAAACATGTAATGTTATTGTTGTATATGGCTTCAAAACCTGTAAATGCAACTGTGATGAATCAAAATCAAACCTGGGCAAAATGATTGCGTTGCTACGGCATAAATCATCAAAAAGTAACACATCTGTTGCCTTTCTATTGGACAATATACCGTTCACTGCAAATCTTGCTACACATCTGGGCATTGATACTTAACCAGTTGGCCACGACAACCTGATAAGCAGTGAACAAATGTTCATAAACTTTTCAATTGGTTAGTAGTAGTTACCAGACACGGGCAAAGTGCAAATCGTAGTACGCTGCCTGTGTCTGTGGATCCTCGTGGATGCAGCTTGATTGATTGTTATGCTCCCTTATTTGTACCATAACAGAGATCTACTATTTTATCAAATCGGGTTGGGCAAGTAACCACCCAATGAAAACAACTGCAATGGCTGGGAATCAAACCCTGGTCAACTGCTTAGAAAGCAGAAATTCTATCCACTATACTACCATAACTGTACAATGCAGTTGGTGTCCTTAAAGGTTGGATTTTTCCTTTTTATTAAATTAAGGCATTAAGATCAATTTCCAAAAGATGATTTTTTTAATTCCTCTCTTGAGTCAACTTCAGCATGAGTTCCTAAACGCATGCATACCACTGTATGCATGTATACCTGCATGCATTTCAAAATGTAGGCCAAGTATGTACTTAAAAAAAAGAAACAGAGCCGTATTGACACAAAGGACATGAGTAATGTGCACAGAGTTGTTAGACACTTCTTGAGTTAATCTTCCACTTTGTTGCATTTGTAATGCTTGTTGCATTATTTAATTTCCTCTGTCAGAGTAAGCGCTTTTACAGACTATACCATAATACCTGCAGGAAAACACAAGGGACTGAATCTGGGTCCTCATACACACAACCCATGCACTCTACCGTTGAGCTACATCCCCTGAATGTTTTCAGATTTTTGTTTTACTTTTCTCTGAGATCACTGAATAAAAGAAGAAACCGGGGTAAAACATGTAATGTTAATGTTGTATATGGCTTCACATATGGCTGGAAATCAAACCTGGGCAAAATGCTTGCACTGCTATGGTATAAATCATAGTCAAAAGTAACACATTTGTTGCCTTTCTGCTGGACAATACAATGTTCACTGCAAATCTTGTAACACATCTGGGCATTGAGACTGATAATAAATGCTCAGAGATGCATTGGTGACGGGTGGCTTCCAGTACCTATGAGATAATACAATATTCTTCATCAAGGCACAACTGTGATTTTGTATACTGTGAAGTGTCATTGCTTTGCTACCACCATTATGGGATGACTTTCATTGTCTGCAGGATTTGGACCTTTGCTGGGACGACCCAAAAGCATAATACTTCTTGAGAGCTGGCGCCGAGACATAACAAGAGGCAAAAAAAAGAGGTGGGGGAGACAGAGTTAATCCCTGACAGAATAGAGAACTACAGACAAAAGATGTGAAATAGTCCCAAGTGTGACCAGAAGAACTGGAAAAAAAACTAGAACTATAAAGGGAAAACCTTTCTTGAAGAAATCTTTATTGTGCTCACATGGGCCCTCATTTACAAAACGTGTGTATGACCTAAAACAGGCGTAGGACGGGCATACGCCGATAACTACGTCTGTTTGGCATTTATCAATTTGAACGTGATCGTAGGCTGCGAAACAATTTCACCTCTGGTCTGACCTTGTGTACGCAAGTTTACCCAGACACCATCATCACATTTAAGAGTACATTTAAAACGCTCCTCTTTGATAAAGCTTATAGTTAGGAGCAAGGAGTCGCAGTGTTCATCTAGGCCGGGCGGATCCGAGGGTGTATAGCCGCAAACATGGCCCCTTCTCTTCTCTGCGTCTCTTCATAGTTGTCAGATTAAAAATACCATATAATCAATAATATAATAAAACTAGAGGAAGGCAGTGCAGTACAGCCCAATCCAGCAGGGGAGAGTTCTAGCCTGACCAGGCTCCTCTATTTACCCTGTCTCTCTTAGTTACACTGTGATAGTTTTAGACTGCCGGGGAACTTCCTTTGACACACTGAGCTCCTTTCTCCTCTATCTTTTATCTTTCTATTTTCCCACTTTGTGTGCATCCATGTCCCAGAAATGCTTGTTACTGACCTAGCTCTGGGGAGTCATTTGCCGGAGTCCTTATGTTCTTTTTCCCCAGAATGTTTCTCGGATCAGGGAGGCTCCAAAATCATGGTTGCAGAAAAATGGTCCCTACACGTTTCTGCGATGCCATGTTCCATCCTGCTACGCTGTGGTTGCCCTGCTAGGTCCTTCTGTGCCTTGTAATGCCGCACAGTACCCTGCTATGTCATGAACTACAAACTACTATTTTTGGGATTGTTTTGCCACTCTTCATTTTAACCCCAATAAGTCAATGAAGCCGGACACCTACCAAGAGCCTGGGTCTGTCCGAGGTTTCTTACTAAAAGGGAGTTTTTTCCTTGCCACTGTCGCACTGTTGCTTTCTCTGGAGGGTACTACTAGAACTGTTGAGTCCTTGTAAATTATGGAGTGTGGTCTAGACCTACTCTAATTGTAAAGTGTCTCAAGATAATTCTTGATATTGAATTGTTATCACATTCACAAGAATTGGAAGTGCATAATAGGTGTCAGCTCCTTCGATAGCTCAGTTGGTAGATTCGGAGGACTGTAGAGGTATCAAGCTGAATCCTTAGGTCGCTGGTTCAAATGTAGGGCTCTAAGGAGCACTCTTTTCCAGAGTTTCCCTTTGGGATGAATAAAGTATTTCTGGTTCTGATGTAGAGATGGACAGACGACCCAGTCAAAGCATAATACTTCTTGCCGAGACATAACAAGAAACAAAAAAAGAGGTGGGGTGATAGAGTTAAGCCCTGACATAATAGAGTAATAAATAAATGCCGGTGGACGGCAACCAAGCTAAATGAACTGTTAGCTAAATGACAGGTCCGGTTGAGTTAGCCTACCGTTAGCACCGTGAGGTATCTAGCATTATCAATGGTAATTTGTATTGGCATGTCATCGTTAAACTTTTGCGTGATATGTATTACCTTTTGGGGGAACATATGTACGGTAACGTTAAACACTAAACATAATGGATACTTACACTTAAGCATATTTCTCCGTTCCTGCTGTCTTTCTCAGCCATTTAATTTTTGTTAAGGAGCCGGCAAAGCCACGTGGGTGATTTGGGACCAGCGAAAAGAACACATATGCATCCAAAATGGTCTATTGAAATTCACTGAATGAAGGACACGTCCTTCAATGGTGGATTTGCAAATGGAAGTGGTGGGATGTGATTTTTGGAGAACCTCCAGAGAGACTTGGAGCCTTAATCCAGCACCTTAGACCACTCGGCCACACTGAGCTTGCAAGTATCAGCTCCCACATGGGACACACACAGGGTAATATGTTATGTTTTGTTAAATGTTATTGGAACAAAAATTTTTATATCAAGAAAAAAAAGTCAATACTTTATTAAAATCACTTATGACTTTTTGTCTTTTTTTTCTGGCATTGTTGATTTTAGAATATTGTAACCAGCTTTAAGTGAGTAGGTTTTAGGTCTGTGTGAATATGGGCTGAGCATTTACCTGGGCTGAATTTTTGAACATCTTCTTTTGCATATTCACTGTAAAGAGCCATTACTCCTCCAACTGCCAACTATTGTTCCAGAGACAATAGGATATACAGTTTTAGATTGCAAGGTAACTGTCCAAGACCAAAGACTTCACTGAAATACCTCAAGTGATCAAAACAGTTTGTCAAAATGGGAAAGGTCATGTTTTTAATTACAAATTCCAGCACAGTTGTTCATTTACCATTCAAAAACAAAAGTACAATCATGAAAGAAATACTACTTAGATCTGTAGGTCCAACAAATCTTTGATGGCGGCCAGGGTGAGACACTGATTTGCAAAGTCACATGCTGGTATCTGTTTCTTTTGGGGTTGCCTAAAAACAATAACAGGTCCGGCACTCCTTTCTAGTATAGTAATGTTTCAACTCATCAGCGTTCCTTTCCAAGGAAGTCTTTAGTAAAAGGCAAAAGACTTGTGCGTTATGAAGAGAAACCAGAGTGAGTACCGCCTTCTGCTCGAGAGCAGCAGAAAACCCATGTTGACGCAGTCCAAACCATCGCGGTAAGCCTGACTTGGTGTGCCGCTTTCAAAAATAAAATGATAAGAGGCAACTTGGTAGACTCCTTTTCTGATGTTTATATCTGTACTCACAATGCCCTGTTTTTAAAACACCAGCCAATCACAAGTGTTAAATGTGAATAGTCAATGTGTGAGTAATCAGGAAGCTCAGATAAAAGATAGTTGCAAGGTCTACCAAATGTTTAACTTTGCAACCCGTAAACTATTGGAACCTTGGTCCTTCCCTCAAAATGTGAATCACAGATTTTCCCGCCCCTGGCATTGTAAAGAGTGGCACAGAGCAGAGTGGCGCAGGGGAAGCGTGCTGGGCCCGTAACCCAGATGTCGGAGAATCAAAACCATCCTCTGCTAATTGCTGTAACACCCATAAAAAGTGGAGCACAAATACAGCAAAAATGCATTACAGTAAAACTTTAAAATATGTATGTGGAAAGTGCTAGATGTGCTGTCTGCTAGCCTCGAGTATAGAAGAGCATACTGTTAAGTTTGTGTCACAGGAGGTTTCACTATACCACTGTGTTCTATAACCCTACCAGTCATATTACCACAAGAGGTAATACTATTTGCAGCTCTTTTAAAGACTCTACCATAATACCTGCTGGAGATGCCAGGTCCTCATACATGCAAAGAATGAGCTGTGGCTCAGTGGTAGAGCTTGCCTGCCAATTGGAAGATTGGTGGTTCAATCCCTATGGCAAGACACTGAAGACTAAATTGCCCCCGATGCTGCGCCATAGGAGTGTGAATGTGTGTGAGTGTGTATCTGATGAGCAGTTGGCACCTGTACGGCAGCCTCGGCCACAGTGTATGAATGTGTGTGAGTTGTGAATGGTGCCAGTACTATGTAAAAGCGCTTTGAGTAGTTGTTAAGACTAGAAAAGCAAATACAGCACATTTACATTTACCACTGAGCTACATCCCCTGAAGATTTTGTTTTGACTTTTTGACTTTTTTCTGAGATAGACTTGGACTTACCTTTATTAATCCTTTTGGGAGGATACCCACAAGGATATTGAAATATCACTGAATAAAAGAAGAAACCTGGGTAAAACATGTAATGTTAATGTTGTATATGGCTTCAAAACCTGTAAATGCAACTGTGGTGGCTGGAAATCAAACCTGGGCAAAAAAAATGCACTGATATGGTATAAATAGTTGAAAAGTAACACACCTGTTGCCTTTCTGCTGGACAATATAACGTTCACTGCAATTCTTGTAACACAGACTGAAAAAAAAACAAAGACATCCATTCCAGTAATGTAATGTGTTCAGTTTGCTCCCACTCTTATTAGAGAATTCCTTTCGTTGTCGGCAGGATTTGAACCTGCGCGGGGAGACCCCAATGGATTTCTAGTCCATCACCTTAACCACTCGGCCACGACAACCTGAAAAGCAGTGTTATACCTGTTTAGACAAATGTTTATGAACTTTTCAACAAACACTTGACCACAACAACCCAAAAACTGGTGGTTAATAACCTACTCAATTGATTAGTAATACCAAGCTAACGGGCAAAGTGCAAACCGTAGTTCACTGCCTGTGTCTGTGGTTCCTCATGGAGTTTGCTTGATTGATTGATATGCTCCCTTATTTGAACGATAAAAAAATAATATTTTTATAAAACCGGGTTGGGCAAGTAACCTTTCTGCTAACTTCTTGACAAATAAAGCAAGTAACACCACTCAAAGAAAGCTACTGTGATGGCTGGGAATCAACCCCAGGTCAACTGCTTGAAAGGCAGCTATGCTCACCATTATACCACCATTTCTGGATGTTAGAAAGTTCACTGCAAATCTTGTAACACACCTGGGCATTGAGACTGATTTTTGCATTAATTACCATAAATGCAAGGAGGTCATGACAACCCACAACACTGTCCTAAAAAATCCTTCTTAATTGCTGAGTAAAGCGCACAAAATTGCTATTTACTTCTTACATTAGTCTTCTACTTTATTGCCTTGCTATTGTGATACTTGTTTCATCATTCCATTTCCTCTGTCAGAGGAAAACATTGTATTATATATCTGTTACTAATGTTTGATTACTAAATATTAATTAACACCATTCTCGTTTTTTTACAGTGTAGGCAAAAACCTATCACTTAAATCTAGAATTGACCTATTTTTATTTTTTTTATATTTCAATCTACTATTCAGTTTGTTAAGAATATATTGCACTCCCCGTTCTCTGATTATAAGATGTTAACAATGGAATTGGGAGACCAGCAGGCTACTACGTCAGTAAGCAGTTATTTGAAGATGAATAACACCTTATTAAGAGATGAAAGTTTTAATAATAGTATTAAAGCCCTTATATCTGAAATCTTTTCTAACCTTACTGAGGGATTTAAACAAAAACATGGGGGGGGTTCTTTAAGTACAAGACCAGATGTGTTGGTATTAAGAGATTGTTAAAAGCTAATCACAATCACATGTAAACTAAATTACTTCATAGATGAAATGAATTATCTAAATATACTATTAATGAAGAAGAAAAATAGAAATTAAAAGGCTTAACTTACAACTTGAGGAGCTCTGTTTGGATTTAACCAGAGGGGCCTTTATAAGATCAATGGCCAAATGGTTAGAAGAGAGCGAGAAGAAGCATAAGTTTTTTTTTTTTTTTGCACTAGAGAAAAGAAATGGTCAAAGAAAAGCTTTAACTTCTCTGCGTAGTAACATACCGTATGCAACCTAACTATCAGAATAACTGCAACGAGAAGGAAACAAAAAGGTGACTAGTCGGGACTTGACCCCAGCAGTACTTAAAGTCTGAAAACCCCAGCGCGACACATTAATGCTCATCACGATTTTAGCTGCTATTCATTGGCCATCAATGCACGCACACCACCCAACGTCACCACGCCTTAGGCTCCAGGGGCCTATTGCACAAAAGTAGAATAAAGATATCCAGGATAAATGAAAAAGCGCAGCTTGACTTAGTGAGAGTAGATAGCTGGGATAAGTGCACGTTCACGGCTTTCTCACATAGACCACGGTATCGATCACAGATTTACTGATGCAGAGATGGAGAAGACGCATGCGCCATATGTTTCACCCAATGAGCAGCAGCTTCTAATGGAAAGTAACGAGGAGGGGAAGAATATGCAAAAAGGGAAATACGGCTCTTATCAAACGGAGAGAAAAAGCCCAACATAGCGGACCGACTGAATGTGTGAGGGTGTAAGAATATCTACTTAGCCTAAAGTCACTCCACATTTTTACAAAGTTGTAGGCTACACTGTGTTTGAATTGCTTTAAAATGGTGCTTTCTGCTGTCAAATTCTTTTTTTGTGTCAATACTGCTCTGTTTCTTTTTTTTAAGTACATACTTGGCCTACATTTTGAAATGCATGCAGGTATACATGCATACAGTGGTATGCATGCATTTGGGAACCCGTGCCTGACGAAAAAGAGGATAAATTCAATAAATGAATATTTCACATTGAACACTTGTTTGGGTTGTCTTTTAAAAACAGGGCACTGCGAGTACAGATATAAAGAATAGAGTCAACAAGGTTACCTCTTATCATCTACCTCACCAATCTATGTCATCAGAGCTCCAAGTAACTGAGACAACTCAAAGTCATCACATCTGACAGTTGGCTGACCAGCTATTTAACATTTGGCAGTGATGGGATTTGAACCCCCACCTCCAGAGAGACCTGAACTTTAATCCAGCAACTTAGACCACTATGCCACACTACCTGAAACCATCCCTTCTGAGTCTGAGTCTGAACAGCCGAGCAGTGGCGCAGAGGAAGCGTGCTGGGACCACAACCCAGATGTCAGATTTCCCATGCTTTGTATCAGCATTAAGTCCATTTTCAGTCTGTTGATGTATGATAAAGCATCTGTTGCTGCAAGTGTCTGAAGTGAAATGTCTCCACCTGCTGAAGAATAAACTTAATGGCATGTCAAGTTTATTTCATCCTGAAAGGATTACAGCTCTGATTTAATAATGGACCAATGACACAGATCTTACTGAAGACCTTCAACGGCTAAACACCAATTCCCATACCGGGAGTTGAACCCGGGCCACCTGGGTGAAAACCAGGAATCCTAACCGCTAGACCATATGGGACTGACTGCATATTAATAACAGGGATTTCATATTTTTTATAACGAATATAAATGTTGACAGGTTGATTTCTGTTAGTAACAAACACAACTATAGTCAATAGAAAAAGAAAATATATATATGAAAAGCCGTCTTGGTTCATCTTTCCACTGTTCCTACAATCACCACCCTGGTCTGGTTGGAAACTGAAGGATCTAAACTTAAAGGATGTTCCTCTTTAACTAACAGGTCTATCTCTGTAGGGATCCATCCCATAATGTTGTCACACACTTAGAATAATGATCTGAGTCTGTCAGCAGCAACAACACAACCTTTAGGGGATGCTGATTTTACCTTTAAATTAGGAGTTTAAACAGAGACACAACAGGAAGAATAAATCCATA
>JAEKDQ010000560.1:0-27500 GCA_026937815.1 Etheostoma perlongum
TATCATGCAGTTGTACCCAGAGGGATCATTTAGTGGATTTAGTGGGAATGGCATAGTACCCAATTGGGAGCGGGCCGAAGCACAAGCAATACAGTCCGACATGTGATGTGTTTTTGCCGAATATCTAACCCATTCGAGCCAAGTATTTTTGTCAGTGTATCCTGTTTCTATTGCGATTGCTTGTCCTGGATTGTCTCTTTCTAAATAGGTGACTAACGGTGGTTTTTCTTCATTAAATTGAGCGTCTTCATCCGGACGGTTTAGACTCCAAATGTCACTATTCTGGGTGTCTGGTGTATCTTGTTTCTTTTTTACCTGTATGCTAAAATGCCCTAATGGATCGCTCCCACCTTGATATGCTCCTAGCACATAGACGTCGGTATCTGGGATCTGAGGATCTTTCAGAGTGAGAAACAAGGGGTTGCATTTATTGACCTCACAATCACTGGGAGAAGAGGCTTTATACATTGTGAGTCTATGTTTCATTGATGTTTTTCCCTTTTTTGCTGGGGGGTTATATCCCCATTCATTCGGACCTGTGTTAGTGATTACATTGTTCCAATTTGTACACCATGTGTCAGTGGGGTTATTTGCTGTATGATAAACTTCACATATATACTTTTCTGACCATACATATGCATTCTGTCGGCCTACACAGTTGAGTACTGAACATAAATCAAATTGAGCAGTGCCTGTTTCGCCTTCAGTAAAATGCAGTGTCAACATGGGTTGGTCAGTCCTGTAGGATCTTCTAATTCTTTTGTGACCCTTTACAAGGGACTTTGTATTATTCGGTGGACCAAAATTTCTTTTGTCTATGATGTTACTGGGCTGGATGGAGGCTGTGGATGTCCTATTTTCAGAGGGGAAAATTAGGACAAGAGTGATAACTAAGGAAATGGTTATGACTATTGTTGCTACTGTTTCTTTTATTCCACATAGCTCTAGGAGCCTCAATTTGTTCCCCCTTTTGTCCTCCATTTTGTTCTAATGCTGAAACTTAAATACAAAAATGGAATATTTTGCAACTTGAGGGAAAAAATTCAAAAAGGTTCCTAGAAGGTTTTTTTTTTTTTTTTTTTTTTTAAACAGAAAGGGATTTTCTGGTTTTGCTGTTTCTATTCCAAAATCGCCATTATTCCAATTAAGAATCTACTTTTTATTCACAGCGTGGCCAAATCAGTTCTAACCTCCTCTAGTGGTCGGGAGGGGGCCTGAGCGGGTGTACAGTGTGTAAGGTGGTGCCAATTAGCTCCTGTTTTACCTCTAACTTTCAGGGCGTGGGTTGAGCGTTCAATCACTTCCCACGGACCTGTCCACCTTGGTTCGGCCCACTTTCGCTTGTGAACTCGCAACCTCACCCAGTCTCCAGGCCCTACAGGAGGCTCTCTTCCGCTCTGCGGTGCTTCAGTGGCTGCTTGGACCTGTGAAGACAAAACTCGAGTGAGATTAGTGAGAGCCCTCATATAATCGTCTGCCTCTATCTGCCACAAATCTAAAACTGGGCCTATACCGCCATCTCTGGGTGGTCCTGGCATTGGCCTGCCTGTCAACAACTCATGAGGGGACAGATGAGTTTTATTACTCTGTGAAGACCTCATAGACATTAGTGCAAGGGGCAGTGCATCTACCCAGTTCATTTTTGTGTTATGACAAGCCTTAGCAATTTTTCTTTTCAAAGTTTGGTTAGCGCGCGCTCCACCAGCCCTTGTGAAGAGGGGTGATACACTGAGCCAAACTTGTGTGCAATGCCAAAATGCTTTTCTACTTCACTCAACTTCTGACTGGTGAAGTGAGTCCCATTATCTGATCTAATGCATCTAGGGACCCCATATCTTGGTATTAGTTCATTTTTTAGCCACTTTATTACTGAGTTTGCATCCTCTTTCTTACATGGAATGGCTTCAATCCATTTGGTATAACGGTCTACCATAACCAATATGTATCTGTGTCCCCTCACTACATTATCTGCTCCCATGTCTGTGTAGTCTATACAAATCTCTTTGAATGGAGCATCTGGAACTGGAAAACGTCCCATTGGGCATTTGTAGGGTCTTTTATCATTGTGAGCATTGCAATTTTCGCAGTCGTTTATTGCGTTTTCCACCATTTCTTTCATGTATGGATGCCACCAGTGAGTTTCCACTTCTTTGGTGGTTCTCGCTCTGCCAACATGGGTAGGTCCATGGGCTTCTTTAATTAACAAATGACAGAGTTTTGCGGGTGCCACCAAGCGACCATCATGTGACCTCCAAAGACCTTTGTCTGACTTTTTTGCACCCTTTAAGAGCCACTGGTTTTGTTCATAGACACCTGCATGTTCCTGCATTTTCTCTATGTATTCTTCAGTTAGTTCTGGGGTGTTTTCTGTCTGCAGGCATACCAATTGTCTGCTGTAACCTCCGGCCTTTTTAGCTGCTTTGTCTGCAGCATCATTACCTTTAGCTACAGCTGAGGTTGAATTTTGGTGTCCTTTACACTTCATCACTGCTATCTGTGTAGGGAGCAGGATGGCTCTTATAAGGTTTTGGAGTGCACTGGCATGTTTAACTGGGGTTTTTGAACTAGTCAGAAATCCTCTTCTTAGCCATTGTGGGCCATCTATGTGTACTGCGCCATGCGCATATGCTGAGTCAGTGTAAATGTTTACTCTTCTGTCTTTCCCTATTTCTAGAGCTTTGGTTAATGCTATCAATTCGGCTAATTGGGCAGAAGCTGGTTGGGGGATGATGGCAGAGTCTAGAGTCTCAATTTGCTGTCCCTGTTGTTGTACTACTGCATATGAGGCTACATTTCCCTGATCTCCTCTATAACAGCAGCCATCACAGTACAATGTCATTTCTGGATTTTCCAGCGGATCTGCTTGTAGATTTTCTCTAAGCTTCAAGTCTTTTTGTGCTACAAATTCACAGTCATGTGGTTCATGTTCTTCTGAATTCAGCCCAATGGCCATGTTTGTTCTTTCCGTTTCATAACTGATGTGTGGTTGTTTCAGGATTTCAGAGATCTTGATTTTTCTTACTTGGGAGAAGGTGAATGCATTTGAGCTCAGGAATGCAATTACTCCATGTGAAGTGTTGATTTTTAGGGGGTGGCACATGACCACGTGTGATGTTTTGTCTATAGCCCTGGTTAGGGCTGCTAGATGTCTGGCACATCCTGTTTGTCCTTGTTCAATATTGTCCAATTTGGAACTGTGATACATCAGTACTCTCCTTTCTCCCTCCTTTTTCTGAAACAGGACAGCATTCACAATGCTTCCTGTTTCTGAAACATCAAGATGGAATGGCTGGGTGTAGTCAGGGGAGCAAAGATGTGCAGCTTGTCCTAGTGCTTGTTTAGTGTGAGTGAAAGCTTCTTTTCCTTCTGGTGTCCAAATGAGGGTAGCAGTGAGATTTCTGTTTCCAGCCACTGATATCATTTCTCTAAGTGGTTGTGTGAGGGATACATAATCTGGTACATGGCTTCTGGAATATCCTGTTAGTCCAAGAAAAGCGAGCATCTGTTGGACAGTCTTTGGTTTCCCATGTGAGAGTATGGATGTTCTTTGTGATGATGTCAGAGTGAGGCTGTTTGCAGAAATTAGTCTTCCCAGGAATGTAACTGTTCGTCTGCATATTTGTGTTTTTTCTTTTTGACTTTGTAGCCTGCGTTGGCGAGGAGTATCAGTAAATCTGTTGTACTTTTCAGACATGCTTGTGGTGTTGGGCTTGCCAACAATAAGTCATCAACATATTGAATCAGGACAGTTCCTAGTGGCAGTTGGAGATGTTTCAAATCTTCTCTTAATGCTTGGTTGAAAAGACCTGGGCTGTCTTTGTATCCTTGCGGCATGCGGTTGTAGGTATACTGCTGTCCCTTGTAGGTGAAAGCAAATATATCTTGCACGTCTGGGGCAAGAGGCAGGCAGAAGAATGCATTTGCCAGATCAATGACACTGAAATAAGTGTGGGTGGGGTTCAGATTCTGTAAAGCAACGTAGGGATCTGGGACGGGAATGTTTTCAGTGGTGGTAGCTAGATTGATTTGTCGCAGATCATGTACCATCCTCCATCCTTTATTTTCAGCTTTTGGGACTGGCAGTATGGGTGTGTTCCATGGAGATTTGGTTGGTCTTAGTACCCCTGCTGTGAGTAATCCTTGTATGGTGTCATCTATCCCTTCAACCTGTTCTTGTTTGAGTCTGTATTGGGGTCGCCAGCATGGTATTTGATGTGCTCTCAGTCGGACAGTGACCTGGTGGGCGGGGACACACCCTACATCATAGGGGTCTGTGGTCCACAATTTTTCTGGGACTAGTGAGAGACATTTGTCAGTGTCTTGGTGGTTTGTATGTTCCCTTCCATGATCTCTGTCCAATTCCTGTCTTTCCAGTATTCCTGAATTCATTCCAGTATGCTTGATTTTCCACATGGTCTTATCTGATGAGCGGAACACTTTTGGGACAGAGGTTTGCTGCCAGTCTTTAGTTAATGCTGTCTTCATCATGGGTCCTAGTGATCTTGCTTCCCATCCGACTCCTACAGCAAGGGTTACATGTGGTGCACTTTCTTGTCCCAGGGCATACCAGGTTTTCTGTTCGGGTGTTAGTTCACAGTATGCAGCAACGCCTTGTGCTCCCACATAGATGTCGGTGATGGACAGTTGTTCAGTCATTTCTTCTCTATCTTCTTCCCATGCTTGCTGGTACTCATCATCTGGTCTGCGGAGGTAGTTGTAGGTACAGTGTGGGGGATCCAAAGGAGGTCCATATGGTCCCAGTGTGTTGATCCATGGTTTCCATTCCATGTAGTGACGCTGTATTTCTGGTGTATCCACTGAGGTGCTGCACAGTCTGCTCCAGTAGACCTGTGTGGTTTCTGGTGGTGTGTTTTGTTCCATTTCTGGCCCCATCATGAGTATTCTGTGTCCGTGCTGTAATACAGTAGGTGTTATTTTTTGTCCTGGGAGATGCACAATGAGTCCATCTGCAGTACAGAGGATAATGGCTCCTATTTTTACTAGCAGGTCTCTCCCGAGTAGAGGTATAGGGCATTTGGGTGCATATAGGAATGCATGGCGTAGGGTTTGGACTCCAACTGTTATGACCAATGGCTTTGTGTATCTTTGTTCTTCTGCTTTTCCCGAGTATCCAACTGTGCGTAGAGTCTTTGAGGAGAGAGGGGGAATTCCTCCTTTTAGTTTGATGAGGCATGAAGTGGATGCTCCACTGTCAACCATCATGTCAATTGTGTCAGTCTCTATTGTGCAGGTGACCATTGGTTCAATGTGTGGTGGGGTGGGAACACCTGCAGTTGGATCCTCTGGGCCCCATCATTGCTCCTCTTCCCATGCAGTCATTGGCATCTGGGTGTAATTGGGTGGCATGCTTCTCCCTCTTCCTCCTCCTACATTTGATGGTCCCCTTCTGTCGAATGACCCTCTTCCTCTCTGTGAGCCATAATGTATGGGGGCTGGTGGACCCGCAGAAGGGCAGTCTTTGACCCAGTGTGTTAGTTCTCCACACTTGTAGCATCCGTTGAATCGTGGTCTGTATCTACTCCGTCCTCTTAGGGGTGGTCCTTGGTATTGTATGGGGTATTGTTGTGGTGCGGCTTCTACTGGGGGGGTCTTCATGGCTGCAGCTACAGCCTTTGCGACTGCATCTTGTATGTCTCCTGCAACTGATCCCATTATCATTTGTTTTTCAAGTTTATTTTTCTTTGCTTTGTTTATTGTGTCTTCTTTTTCTGCCACTTGCATTCGTAACAGACGCTTGTTAAGGCTCTTGAGCTCTTCATCACAATCTCCTTCTGTTTTTAGGTACCTGCTGTGATGATGTGTCAGCTGAAGTCGCCAGGTGTCTCATCCATGATGCTTAGTCCTGCAATATCGTTCAATTTGGCTTGAATGGTTAATGGGAGGGCTTTTATCACTCTGTCTCTGTACAGCATGCGATTGGAGGGGGAGTGATCATATCGTTCACCAGTGCTCTCTAACCATTCTTCTTCACACCTTCTCAGGAAAACATGTAGTTCTTCACCAGGCCCTATTTTAAGGCTATCCAAACCGGTGAGGGATCTCTGGGTAGGGAATTTATCTCTTACCGCTCCCCAGTAGTCAGGTCTGTACCTGTTGAAAGGTGTGTCATCTGCATATTCAGAGCATCCAGCTATGGCATCCAATTCCCGGACTCTGATATTTCCTTCTATGCGTCTTATGAGCGCTCGTATATCTCCCAAACAAAGCTGGTCTGTGGCTGTGAATTTCTCACAATCAAGGATCCATCGTTGACCTCCTTTTTGCAGTGGTGGCAGTTTGATCACTAGTGCTTCCATGTCTCTATGCTTCCACGGCTGGTAGACTGTTTCCCCTCCCCCGATAGCTACCAGGGGGGTATTGTCCTGGGATTCCATTCCCTAGGTGGGATCGGGTGTGTTTTGAGATGGGGCTGGATTGGGCTGCACCTTCAGATGTGGCAGGGGGCAGTGCAACCTTTACTTTCCCTGTTAGTCTAACTGTGCATGTCTTGTGGTCATCTTCCTCTGAATCATAATAATCACTAAGAGTGCCTTCTCTTTCTTCCCTTGTTGTCACTTCTCTCTCACTTGCTTCTTCTTCTGTGTCATAGCCAGTCCTGTACTGTTTGCATTTCTTCCTCCCTTTTTCTCCTTTCTTTTGCTTCGGTGACAGTGTCTGTTTTTTATTTGTACGCATAATGGCATCCTCCCTCAGCCTGCATGCTTCATCTCTGGTGTACTCATTTTCTCTGCATGTTTGTCCTTTATCAGGGGTGGAGGTGGAAGGCTGCACAGACCCTGTCTCTAGTGCTCCCGTGTCTTCCTGTCCAGTCCTACTTGTTGTCAACATGTTCTGGGTCTGGTTCAGCATTTTCTGTGCATTTTGAGCCACAGCCAGGACATCTTTTATCACTTCATTTAGCTTTTGGGTCGTCACAGGGACTTCATCAACTTCTAACACTCCTCCTGTTACCTGCATTACAGGGGCCTGTACTGAAGGATATAGGGAGTGAGGGGGTTTGGAGTTTGATGACATGTAAGGAGGCGGGGCAGTAGGGAGACTCAACTCATAGACAGTTACATCCTTGTTGGTGGTGTCTGAGCCTGGCTCTTTTTCTGGGCTAACTCCAAGGGGTCCACCTGGGGTGACTTGCTTCATGTGCAACAACAGTTTAGAGACCCGTGCCATGCGTTTTTCTGCGTTTTGAAAGACCCTTTTTGTTGATCCAAACTTAGGCTCTCCATTCTTCTCCCAATCCGTTTGTGCCTTGAATGCTTCTCCTTTTTCATACACTATTATCCGTGCTCTGTATGTTCCAGTAGGACATGGGTCAGTATCACCAGGTATGAGTCTCCTGTCTTGCCAATCTTTCCAAATTTTTTCTAGTTTCTTTTTTGTTTTCTGTCTGTTCTTTGGTTCTGTACTTGCTTCAATTTTTTCAAAGATCTTGTTCTTCCAGTCCTCTGTATTTTTGAATGGGGATGGCTGTAGGGGCTGTCTTTCTACCATTTTGCTCATAATCTGTCCCTGATTTTTTATAAATAAATAAAAAATAAAAATAAAGTAAAAATAAAAGAATTAAACAAAATTGTAAAGTAAATCTATTAGGGGGTTACAAAATAATATTTTGCTAAAAGAACTGAAAATCTAACCTATGTGTGGATATTTATTAAAAAAAAAAAATGGTACTAAGTGAGAAATGAAATAAATGAAAACCCCGGAATTTTAACAAAAAGCTGTCCAGGTTAAAAAGTGGGAAGGAAGTAAGGACACTAATTTATGTAAGCAACTTAGTTTTTGATGACACTTGCCTCTGTAATTTTCATCCAATTTGATTTGCTAATGCTCACAAGGATAAAGATTAAACGTAGAAATTAAATCAAGGTGATTCACTTAGGCCCTTTCCTTCTCTGCTACACAATATCAAAATGTAACTGATACAAAGTGTTTTCCCCTCCCCTTTGCCACAGAGTAAAACTCAAAGTTCTGTTTGTTTCCAACTTAATTCACCTCTTAAGGAGCCAAGCTTCTACCGTTTCCGGCGGACACTCATAAGAGGCGAATGTTTTCTTTCAACCAGAACTTTCTGTTAAGTTTTTTCAGTTCAAGAAATAAAAAATCCACCCAACAATCCCCGGACACTACAGGATAGGCGTCAATGAACGCTTTTTCCTGCTTAAAACCACACTGCTTAGAACATTCACGCTCCCAATTCAACAATCATACAATAAATTATGTACAGTCAATATCAGCACAGCTGGAGCTTCCTTCTGCAAGCTACCGGTAACAGCTACAGTTTATCACCAAACGCACATCCCATCACCACATAAATGTATTTACATTAGGCGCCTCTGTACAATTCCTAAGTGTATCTTTTACACAATTTGACTATATTTATCAAATCATTTCCTATTCTTACTATGGTCACGAGGAAATAACTGAGGGACCCTTCACTGGTTCTCAGCCCAGCCGCCGCAAGGTAAGCGCTCCAGGCCTGATCCCTCACAGTAGACTGGCTTTAAGAGACTTTCGTTTTTCCTCCGTGCCCCACAGAGACTAAAACTCTGTCGCCGTCTGGTCTTTTTATTTAAAATTTATCACGGTTCTAACCTGGTCCGTCTTTTTCAACGATCACTTCAAATCTTAAAGTTAACAGGTTAAACTAGGCCGCTCTTTCACGATCACATAAACCAAACGTTTACAAGTTCACCCGGCCGCTTTTCACGATCAATTTAACTTTAAGATTTAACATTTATCACGGTTCTAACCTGGTCATCTTTCATGAACTTTTTACAAATTTTTCAGTGAATCTTTTTCAAACTTCAAATCTTAAAGTTAACAGGTTAAACTAGGCCGCTCTTTCACGATCACATAAACCAAACGTTTACAAGTTCACCGGTCGCTCTTTTTCACGATCAATTTAACTTTAAGATTTAACAGAATTCACTGGCCGGCTCAACGGACTTCTAAATCAGTGCACACGACTCAAACGCTCATATCCTCTGGTCTCTCTCCCTTTTAAGCTTCACACATCAATACAGACAGTTTGACAAACAAACAATTGCTTTGACTTATCACTTTCAATAGGCTTACTTTCAATTGAGTATTACTTTTAAATTACTTTTCCATTTCTAACAGACTTACGAGTTGATGGTTGCTGAGTCTCTCATGCCTAAAATTTCCTACATAAACTATGCCAAGTTATGATGAAACAGGTCTGGCTTACCTTTTTAATTCATGGGCCCGCATGAGAGATTCAGCACCACCGCCTCCAGTCTTTGAGTTTTTCTCCGTCCTTTTTCTCAGAGATATCACCAGTCGGGGTCACCAATTGTTAGAATTAACTAACTTCGTGTTCGTTGAATCTCTGAGGAAGGAGGCTGGGGTCCAATGGAAGGTTAACACAAAGATTTATTAAACAAAAATGATAAGTCAAAGCACAAGAATTACGCTGCAGCGGGCTGAAATAGTTGCTACACCCGAAAGTTTCACATCAATTTTCGCCCCGAAATCTCGTCTCCCCCCCACCTATATTCCTTCTACTCCAGGGGCGGTTCTCTTCCACCTTGTGAGTAAAGTCTCTCCTTATTGGCTCTTTGTTGCCATGGTGACAAGTAGGACGAGTCTGGTTGGTTTTCTTCGCTGTCCAATTAGGAAGGACATGCCCTAACTTTGTCCCTTTGGGGTCGTTTTCCCACACAGATCAAACGGTAATTATCATGTTAGTGAGAAGATCTAACATAATACAGTGAATCAGCATTCCAATGTCTTAGCCTAGTCTTGAGACACCAGGTGGTTGGAGACAGATGGTTACTTCCCTTTTGTGAAGCAAACAGTATCTGTCTATATGTTAATAGTCTTTTGTTCCAAACCATAAGGACAGAGACAGAGAGGAAGGAGAGAGGGGGTAGGTGAGGACACAAAAGGGGTCCTCTTGATCTTCCTTTCTTTAGGACAAACAATGGTAATTACATAGCATGATAAGACGCCCACACCTCACAAATACAGCATTAGATCTCATCTTTTCAACCCAACTGCAGCATACATCTTTTAATACATTATAACATGTATTATTACATAGTGATGAAACATTTAAGCTTTATTTTATTCAACAGTTCGCACACACTCTGGCTGCCGTGTAAAAGAGCAGATATTTACCTGAACGCGTGCGGATTCACCTGGAGCTCTGTCTCCGAAAAAACTCACCTAGACGCTCTGCAGCAAACAAAACACACAGCTATCCCACCGCCAGCCCCACACTTCCGGTTTCCTTTAAATCGGGGCTTTTCAGATTAAAAGTCTAAAAGACAGAAGGCCGCCGCCTGCAGGTCATGTAAATAATCACTACTTTTAGTGTGTATAGAGCAGCATATCTCCACCAGACTCCATGTAAATAATCACTACTTTTAGCGTGTATAGAGCAGCATATCTCCACCAGACTCCATGTAAATAATCACTACTTTTAGCGTGTATAGAGCAGCATATCTCCACCAGACTCCATGTAAATAATCACTACTTTTAGCGTGTATAAGCAGCATATCTCCACCAGACTCCATGTAAATAATCACTACTTTTAGTGTATAGAGCAGCATATCTGGGGTCTCATTTATAAAACTGCGCGTAGGATCCTTGCTGAAAGTGTACGTACACCCAAAAGCCAAAAATAAATCTGATTTATAAAACCGTGCGCATGCACATCTGTATGTAATATTCTGTTTATAAATCACATATTACCTACAAGTGTGCATATGTGAATCAGCCTCTTATCCCTCCTTGTACATGCCCATTTTTAATTTTAATTTTAATACTATGTTGATATTTAAATGATAACTTGTGTATATTTCAACCTGGACTCTATCCCCCCCCGTGGTTCTGTGTATGCAGTAGCATTTTGAAATACATTCTTTGGGCAGGAAAACAGTGTAAAGACCTCCGAACTGGAGTGATGTGAACATTGAGTTAATATATAAATTTATTATAACTTAAATGATAATTTCATACAATCATAACTCAAGAACGATAAGAACACATACACACACACACACACACACTTACTTTCTACATTTTCAGGATTTAAAATATTTAAATAATATTTAAGAAAGAAAAGTTCGGTTATTGTTATTACTACACACATGTCAGGTTGATTTAATTATGTATACTCTATATTACATATTATGTTGTAGTTTTTCCGTTGTTGTTTTTTGTAACCGTTAAATCATTTATTTTTAATGTGTTCAGTGTTACAGAAAAAATACAGTTTTTTTAAATCTGGTGACCTATTTTAATTCTATTGGTTGCTGTTAACTTCCCGTCCAATCAGCTGTTGATGTGAGGGCAGAGGGGCGGGCCTTCGGCGGTGACGAGGAGAACGACTGTTATCCGTGATGATGAAGAGAATCAGTGGGTTGGTTCAAGATGGCGACCTGTGCAGACGTCTTATTCTGAGCTCCGAGGCTCTGACCGAGTACCAATGATTTAAATTGACTTGCCCTTGTTTCCTGTAAATTCAAATGCCCAAACAAAAGGACTTTTGCACTATTGCACTTGTGGTTTTAATTGTTATGAGGTTTTCATGCACAGCTCCTCTTCTGTTTACCTTTGATTTAAATAATTTCAATGGGGGCAGACACCGTCACCATGGGGATTTTACTAGGTAACTCCTGGAATGGCAAAAGAATAGGAGAATTAAATGTGGACTCTTAAACATCAGATCTCTCTCTTCTAAAGGTGTACTAGTAAATTAATTAATATCAGATTCTAATATTGATTTATTTTGTCTTACGGAAACCTGACTGGGTGATGGAGAATATGTTAGTCTAAATGAATCCCCCCAGTCATATTAATACTCACATTCCTCGAGACACAGGCCGAGGAGGTGGAGTTGCAGCTATCTTCGACTCTAGTCTAATAATCAGCTCTAAACCTAAACTAAATTATAACTCATTTGAAAGTCTTGTTCTTAGTCTTTCACACCCAAGTTAGAAATCACTGCAGCCAGTTCTATTTGTTATAGTGTACCGAGGACCTGGTCCATACTCTGGATTCTTATCTGAATTTGCAGAGCTTTTGTCAAATTTAGTCCTTAAAACGGACAAAGTTCTTATTGTAGGGGATTTTAATATTCACGTGGACAATGAGAATGATAGCCTTAGTACTGCGTTTATCTCTCTATTAGATCTATTGGCTTCTCTCAAAGTGTTCATAAACCGACTCACTGGTTTAACCACACCCTCGATCTTGTTCTGGTATATGGTGTTGAAATTGAACATTTAATAGTGAAGAAGAATCCCTTTCTATCTGACCACTGTTTGATAACTTTTGAGTTCATACTGCTGAACCACACGCCATTAGGTAAAACTTTCTATACAAGATGTATATCTGATAGTGCTGTAGTTAAATTTAAGGATGTGATTCCATCAGCATTTAATTCATTACCAAGTCACAAAGTAACGGAGGACTCCTATGCTAATTTCAGTCCCTTCAAAATCAATCATTTTGTTGATAGTGCAGCAGGCTCGCTGCGATCGAAACTCGACTCTGTTGCCCCTCTAAAAAAGAAGATAATAAAACCAAGACGGTTAGCTCCATGGTATAACACTCAAACTCGCAAATTAAAGCAAATATCGTGGAGACTTTAGAAGATTTGGTGATGTCCCTGATGAGAATCACTTTCGCTGCCTCAGGCGTCGACCCATGAAGTTTTATGTTTTACAATTTCTTGCCCATGTTGCCTGGATCTTGTTTTTGTTTTCAAAGTATGCGTGCTTTCTTGGCGATATCAGCATTTTTCTTGGTGAGGTTGTTCGTTGATGTAAACTTGGGTGCCTGCTGGTAGCTGGCTGCTCCTGGGCAGTAAATAGTAGGGGCGAGGCCTCAAAACCGAGAATATATTGGGGCGTGATATTTTAATTACGATCATTTCCAGCTGCTGCATTTATCAATGTACGACCATTCTTACGCTCTGATTGGTGTGATACGAACGTTTTATGAATCTCACATGAAGCCTGTCGTAAGAGGATTTCTGCCCTCATATCTGGGCTGGCTTCTACGTTAGGTTGATAAATGAGGGCCATTAGCTCTAAGGATGTGCTTCAATACATAACTGAAGTGAGCACGCTAATGAGTAGCACTATGGTACAATTTGTTTACCTTGTCATAAGCTAAAGCCTTCTTCCAAGCTACAAGAAAACTAAAGGTGCTCTTCATGAAAAGCACAGCTGGGAGTGCTTGAGAGCCCTTTGTGGTGCAGGGTGATTTTAGGCTGAGATGCTGTGTGTTTACAGGTGTGAGCCCAAAAGACAAAACAGCCTATCAGGTGGTGGCATTATCAAAGTCCATGCAACCGATGGATTTTAAACCTGTATACAGCCCACCCAGATGACTGGAAAGTCAGCATTAACAGGGTCATGGCAGGTTAGTTACATGGATTGTCAAAATGGACAGTAAATTAACAACTTGCCACTTTTCATGGGCTGTGTACAACTTTTCCAGCAGTTATATCATAATTCATCTCACCATGGAAATCAGGTTAGTTAATAAGCTCTTGATACATCACCCTTTCAGAGTGTCTAACATTGTGTCACCAAGAAATAAATTTAGCAGAGGATGGTTTTCAAGCCATTGACCTCTGGGTTAAGGGCCCAGCACACACATTTATCAATTGTAACGTTCACGTCAGTTTGTTTACATTTCACATGAAACGAACGATCATATTAGCTATCCTACACGCTACAGTTAGCATTGGCGATTGTTAGCTATGATGCCATATAACATAATGTAACACGTAGCAAAATTATCAGAAAACACATCTTAATGGTTTGCCATTGAATTTAATGATATATTTAATGACATTGTCAGCTTAAGTGCGATGACAGCAAACCGTTACTAGGCACGCTGGGTACGTTAGCGTCATAAATGCACCATCCAATCTTTCCAATTAATCAGCGTTATGATTGGCTAGGTCCACTGTCATCCCGCTACGTGATTGGACGGGGGTAAATCTCACTTTGGACATGAACAAACATGATTAGATGTTATGATTAGATTAGATAGAGACTGCGCCTGTCTGATGTTTTATGAGCGGGAGCTCGATCATTAAGCCACAAACATTTGCTTTATGGCTTTTTGAGGTTGAGCTGAACATGTATGCTTATCAGGCTATTTTCCTGTTACTCTGTTCTTACATGTCAATTGGGGAAGCTGACTCATGCGGAAATGTAGAAGCTGGACGTGCATTGTATTGTTCTTACATGTCAATTGGATTCTGACTTTGAATTCAAATATTTGGCATCCAAGAAAATTTCGGTGATTTCTTGGTCACAGTAACAAGCTTAAACATTGACATACTGTTGCAAGCCATGTATCACAAAACTGTTGGGTGGGGCCTTATGTATTTGCTTGTATTACATCAAGTGATCTGCATACCAATGACCGTAAAGATTAATATGTACATGGTTTGCAGAACTGTACCTTCTAATAGAGGTAAGGCCACTTGGGTTATCTTTGCGCTGCTCTATGGTCTTCTGCAGAAGGATAAATCCCAGAGTTGGCTCACTCCAGGTAATTTAAGCAACTAACATCCCTGGGTGGACTTGAACCACCATCCTTTCGGTTAACAGCCGACTGCGCTGACCTATTGCGCCACAGAGACTGCAAATAACTGATGTTTTATGAGCGGGAGCTCAATCTTTAAGCCACAAGCTTTTGCTTTATGGCTTTTTGAGGTTGAGCTGCACATGTATGCTTATCAGGGTATTTTCCTGTTACTCAGAAATTGGGGAAGCTGCCTCATGGGGAAAAGCAGAAGCTGGACGTGCATTGTATTGTTCTTACATGTCAATTCACAGAAAGGTTACTTACCCAACCCGGTTTGATAAAACATTAGATCTCTATTATTGTTCAAATAAGGGAGAATATCAATCAATCAAGCGGCCTCCAGGATCCACAGACAGAGGCAGTGCACTGCGGTTTGCACTTTGTCCATGTCTGACATTACTAATCCAACTGAATAGATTATTACATTCGTGCAAACAGGTATAGCACCACTTTTTGGGTTGTCTTGAACGTGTTGCCAGTAAGTTACTGTAAGGGTATTATATTGTAAAAAAACATGTACAGTTATGATACTGTGTAGTTACCACAAATATACAATAAAAAGTCTAACAGTGTCTTTCTTTCTTTCTCTCTGTCTCTCTTTCTCTGTCTCTGTCTTTCTCTCACCCCCAACAGGTCGGGGAAGATGACCGCCCACCCTGAGCCATGGTTCTGCTCGAGGTTTCTGCCTCTTAAAAGGAAGTTTTTCCTTGCCTCTGTCACCTAGTGCTTGCTCTTGGTGGGAATTGTCCAGGAGTTGTGCTCTTTCCATCGCTGGACAGTATTCCCATTTAGGATCAGGAGTCTCCTCCCATGCTGAACACAGCCTGAGCCAAGGCCCGCTTTCCCCTCATGAGTAGTCCAACGCGTTCGCCGGGACTTCCTTGAGGCCTAAGCTGGTAGAAAAATCTCCCGAGGAATGCCCAAGCTCTATTTTTGGAAAATCAATCGATAGGTGATACTATTCCAGCATTTAGGCCACAGTAAATATATGTAGATATGTTTAGGTTTACTACATATTCGCTGTAACTCAATCCATGACAAAGCATCTCTCTGTTTAAAAATCTCTGTGTCAAAAATGAACATGTCTAACAGCATTTTAAACATCTGCAGTAAAATATGAATGGTGCATTTCCCCACGAACATGCAGATAAAATCTTTTCATCAGTTTCCATAGTGTAGTGGTTATCACGTTCGCCTAACACGCGAAAGGTCCCCTGTTCGAAACAGGGTGGAAACACATTTCTTTGTTTGTGTTGACTTCGCACAATCAAACTCTGCTGAGTTAAACTCTCAATAACCTTCACAGAATAATCTCCCTGTCTTGAAATTGTGGCCAGGCCTACCATAGTTTCATCACATTCAGGAATTCAGGAATGTCCTGTCTAAAATCTATGAAGAAAAACTAGTCCATGCATTTGTTACTTTAAGCTGGATTATTGCAATTCTTTTTATCAGGCTGCTCGAAAAAAGTCCATAAAGACTCTTCAGCTGATCCAGATTGCTGCAGCACGTGTTTTGACAGGAACCAGGAAAAGAGATCACATCTCTCCTGTTTTAGCTTCTCTGCATTGGCTTCCTGTAAAATCCAGAATAGAAATTAAAATCCTTCTTCTCACCCACAAAGCTCTTCATGTTAATGCATGTTACTAACTCAACTTCTTCCCTTTCATAGAGTTTTTGCTCTCTTAGTCTTGTGCTCTCTCGCCCCTTTCCTCTCTCCTCCTATCGCTTCCTGCAGGTGTTTCGGGCTCTGGAGCTGTAGTCTGGATCTGTGGTTGGAGTCACCTCCATCTTCTCTCGACACCCTCTGCCAATTCTTCTCTCTCTCTGTTTGTCAGAACAAAATTTCACATCCTGCAAGTGTCTCTTGTAAAAAATCAAATCATCTGGAGCTGTGGAGCTCTGGATCTGAACATGGTTGGACCGACTCACCTAAAATGCTACCTCCATCTTCTACAGGTGATTTTCTATCAGCCTGGAACTTCCAGCCTCTTTAGGGGTTGTTGGGCCCTACCTTTCCCTGCAATTCATAATTCCATGTCTCTCTGCCTTTGTCTCTCTGCTCTGTTTACAGTACTGCCCATGTAAGCCGATTAGTGAAAAGCTGAAAGAATCAGGCCCTCCCAGCATTTCCTACTTTCACATTCCTGTCAACGTGTCCTGCAAAAAAGGTCTATAGTGGAACAAAAAGATATCTCAAAATCTCACATGAATGTCCATATTATATATTTCAGGTTTTTTTGAAAAAGTAAATAGTTCTTTTATATGAGTTATCATGTTTATTAATTTTTGCATATAAAGCTCTTTTTAGAACACAAATGCTTTTTTATTTGGGTGTAATATCTACTGAAGGTAAATTCATGCTGTCTGTATACCCATCTGTAAAATTTTATGATTATTTCTGGATTAAAAGAGAACAAATTAGTTTTAAACTATCTGGAAGAGGTTATGAATTTGTCTTTGTTACAACCAGGTGTCCAAAAAAAGTTCTCTGTAAAAAAAAAAATGAGTTTTATTTTTTATATAAAATGAATCCAGACGGAAAATGAACTGTAAAAATGGCCTAAAAAGTTTTTAGTTTTAAACTATCAGAGGTTGCTTACCGTCAGGTGGAAAGCTCTGAACATATTGAAAAACTCCTAAAATGTTTTTAGGTTTTATTGGATGAACATATTGCCCTTTTAATTATGTATAAGAAGAACAAAATAGCCCATAAAAATGGGTGATGAATTAAACTTGAGTATTTTGCCTCATATTAAGAGAAGTTAAGCAAGTCAAGCAATGTCAACATTGTACCTCACATTAACAGAAGCATAACAAGTTATGCAGTGTGTCTCACACCGTTAATGATGACTAAAGGACCCTGCCATTTAGTTTTCTTTCCGTCTTGGCGCACTTTCTTCACAAGGGGCCACATGTTTTTTCTGCAAAGTCTCTCCTGTTGGTTTAAATCCTCAGTTATCCGGAGGTTCTTTCTCTTCATGACATCAGCGTTGAGGGAGGCTCTCCATACTTTAAATCTGAAAGTGAGCATACTGAACTGAATGATGATGGGTTGAGTGCTTTTTATCCTCTCTCGGACGTCCGGCCCTGTACACGATGTCCACCATGAATCCAAGCTTGCTCTTTTCCTCTGGGAGGATTCCAGCGATAATCTCCAGCACCTCCTTCCCCACATCCTCGTTGCTGCTTTCTGGAAGATTCAGAAGACGAAGATTCCCTCTCCTACTGTACCGCTTCGATTCTTCTAGTTTCTCTCTCAGGATTGTCATCTCGCCATTCATCTTCTTCACTGTGTCCTCCGTACCTTTCCATTGGTTTTCCAGCCCTTTCACATTTTCCTGCACTCTAATAATCTCGGCTGTATTTTTCATTACCATTTCTTCAATCTTCAAAAAACGGTCATTTAAGCCATTAATGGCTTTTAGGATGTCAGCATTTGATACCGTTTCCACTTCTTTGGTGCAGACCTTCTTAGGAATTGGGCTTCTCGTGGGAGTATCAGGAAGAGGTGTACATAAACCGGAGAACAATCTTCGACATTCACATTCCATTATCAGGCCTCCCTTTTTCATATCCTTGGCGTCTCTCTTTGACATCTCAGCATAGGTGTCCTGGTTGTTAGCAAGACTTTAGCTCACAGTGCACTGCACACGTGTCCTGATTTAGCTAGCAAAACTTTGGCTAACACCTAACAGTTTGTATGCTAGTTGGTATTTCACTAAAATTAACCAGCAAAAGTCCTTTTGTTTGGGCATTTGAATTTACAGGAAGCAAGGGCAACGTTCCACTCCAGATGACATAGTCTCAAAAAGTCAATTTAAATCATTGGTACTCGGTCAGAGCCTCGGAGCTCAGAATAAGACGTCTGCACAGGTCGCCATCTTGAACCAACCCACTGATTCTCTTCATCATCACGGATAACAGTCGTTCTCCTCGTCACCGCCGAAGGCCCGCCCCTCTGCCCTCACATCAACAGCTGATTGGACGGGAAGTTAACAGCAACCAATAGAATTAAAGTAGGTCACCAGATTTAAAAAAACTGTATTTTTTCTGTAACACTGAACACATTAAAAATAAATGATTTAACGGTTACAAAAAACAACAACGGAAAAACTACAACATAATATGTAATATAGAGTATACATAATTAAATCAACCTGACATGTGTGTAGTAATAACAATAACCAAACTTTTCTTTCTTAAATATTATTTAAATATTTAAAATCCTGAAAATGTAGAAAGTAAGTGTGTGTGTGTGTGTGTATATGTGTTCATATCGTGAGAACATTTCTTGAGTTATGATTGTATGAAATTATCATTTAAGTTATAATAAATTTATATATTAACTCAATGTTCACATCACTCCAGTTCGGAGGTCTTTACACTGTTTTCCTGCCCAAAGAATGTATTTCAAAATGCTACTGCATACACAGAACCACGGGGGGGGGGGGATAGAGTCCAGGTTGAAATATACACAAGTTATTCTTTAAATATCAACATAGTATTAAAATTAAAAATGGGCATGTACAAGGAGGGATAAGAGGCTGATTCACATATGCACACTTGTAGGTAATATGTGATTTATAAAAAGAATATTACATACAGATGCATGCGCACGGTTTTATAAATCAGATTTATTTTTTGGCTTTTGGGTGTACGTACACTTTCAGTTTTATAAAGGATATGCTGCTCTATACACGCTAAAAGTAGTGATTATTTACATGGAGTCTGGTGGAGATATGCTGCTCTATACCCTAAAATATGCATGGAGTCTGGTGGAGATACTGCTCTAAAAGTAGTGATTATTTACATGGAGTCTGGTGGAGATATGCTGCTCTATACACGCTAAAAGTAGTGATTATTTACATGGAGTCTGGTGGAGATATGCTGCTCTATACACGCTAAAAGTAGTGATTATTTACATGGAGTCTGGTGGAGATATGCTGCTCTATACACGCTAAAAGTAGTGATTATTTACATGGAGTCTGGTGGAGATATGCTGCTCTATACACATTAAAAGTAGTGATTATTTACATGGAGTCTGGTGGAGATATGCTGCTCTATACATGCTAAAAGTAGTGATTATTTACATGGAGTCTGGTGGAATATGCTGCTCTATACACATTAAAAGTAGTGATTATTTACATGGAGTCTGGTGGAGATATGCTGCTCTATACATGCTAAAAGTAGTGATTATTTACATGGAGTCTGGTGGAGATATGCTGCTCTATACACGCTAAAAGTAGTGATTATTTACATGACCTGCAGGCGGCGGCCTTCTGTCTTTTAGACTTTTAATCTGAAAAGCCCCGATTTAAAGGAAACCGGAAGTGTGGGGCTGGCGGTGGGATAGCTGTGTGTTTTTGTTTGCTGCAGAGCTTCTAGGTGAGTTTTTTCGGAGTCAGAGCTCCAGGTGAACCCGCACGCGTTCAGGTAAATATCTTAATAACTGCTCTTTTACACGGCAGCCAGAGTGTGTGCGAACAATAAGCGACTAGAAGCCCGAGCGGCGCATGCGTTAACACGCCGGGCAAGCTCCGTTGTTAGCTCCGCTGTTAGCTTCGTGGCTAACTGCTAGCGTTAAAGTCTCAGCTCTCTTCTAATGTGTGCTGTGTTGTCTGATTTAACGTAATTTTCCGTGTTATTAGTCAGTTTGAGAGGAGTTTTATATGCTAGCAGCCTCGGGCAGAAGGTAACAGGCTAGTTAGCAGTCCATGGTGTTTCTTTAAGCATTCATTTACTGCGAAATTAACTTCACAGTACTAAAGAAAATCCTGAAATAGTCCAAATTTTAAAAGAAACTGAAAAAATCAATAAAGTACAGTAACATCAAAAGGTCTAAAGAAGTTGTAATATTTCAAGAGAGTGTACTATATGTATATGTGTGATTGTGTTTTTGTTATGTTGTCTTGCCTCTAAATTTTCCTTTGGGATGAATAAAGTATCTATCTATCTATTTATCTATCTATCTCTATAGTATCTATTTATAGTATCTATCTATTCATAATATCTATCTATATCTAAAGTATCTAGCTATCTATAGTATCTATCTATCTACAAGTACATTCAGCCAATACTATGTTTCCTCCAGTCCGTTATGAATGCAGAACTCTGAGTTAGGGCTGCACCATTATGGGCAAAATGATAATCACGATTAATTTGATCAATATTGTGATCACGATTATTTTTGTTGTTAACCAAACAACTTTTATTGTCACATAGGCTATTTATAACTGCTTTCACATCCATAATGTGCTACATTCCTCTTATGTTGAAGTTGTATGTTGTATAGACATACAGCTGCAACACATGGAAATGAAAAAAATTATCTGAAATAAATAGCCTAGGATATAAAAAAAAAAGTATCTCTGTAAAACTCCTTTACTTGTTTTCATCAATAACTGATTAAAAGAGCTAGGGAGGAGGGGGAGGAGGGGGGGATGGGAGTACTCACAGAGAGACAGCTGACTCATTATGAATGGGGGAGATGAGCGTTTTATGAATGGGTCCAGCAGCTCCATCTCACACACGTTGTTACTCTACCAACTGAAGTTAGCTGCATTCAATAACTTGTTCTGTGTTTGTTGTCGTGGCGACCGCGATAGCAGAGTTACCAGCGGAAACACTGGTACAGATACAGGTTTGCCTCATGCGGGGCTGCGCGGAGAGTAAGAGGAGAGAGAGTAAGACGAGAGATCCAACACAGGCACGGCTTTACAGAAGAAATGGGTCATGTAACGTGAAATTAAACCATGTCGATATAAACAACATTGCTTCGTTTGTGAGAGGCAGCGGATGCGACCTAGAGGAAAAATAGAGCCCTAGAGATCTGTGAGCTAACAGACAATAACTAGCACCGACTAGCACTGGTCACTGCTGTTCTCTGAATACACAGACGGACAAAATGTTGCGTTTTTTGGTAAACCTGTAAACCGCCGTATAACCGACTGTTATCTGTGGAGTTTTCCCCGTTACTCTGTCCTCTGGGACTGTCTCCATCTAGAAACTAAGCTGCACGGTGCAGGGAACAACTCTGACTGGCTCATGATCAGACAGTGGTTTACGGAGCGGTAGATGGGCTTTTGCAACAAAAAATGGAGCGTTCTATGGAATGAAAAAAAATTGCTCGATTATTCAAATTTGATTGTGGGAAGCCAAAATCGTGTTTAAAATTTGATTAATTGTGCAGCCCTAATATATGCTTCACCTCCTCGTTACTTTCCATTAGAAGCTGCTGCTCATTGGGTGAAACATATGGCGCATGCGTCTTCTCCATCTCTGCATCAGTAAATCTGTGAAGTATACCGTGGTCTATTTGAGAAAGCCGTGAACGTGCACTTATCCCGGTTATCTCCACCTGGCTGGACATTCTACTTCCGTGCAACAGGCCCCTGGTCTCCGAGCCTGTTCAGATGTGTAAACCTATCAACGGCTACCCACGCCGACAGATTCGCTACATTCATAAACATTTTACTGGTCTTTGCATGTCGCACCTCAAACTTGCCCAAAACCTTCGAACCCCACTGTATTCCTTAAAGAAGCGACCAGGCCTCCCTTGTTGCACCATCAAAACGTCTTTCTGAACTTTCCATTTTCACACAGGAACATCTGGAGATGTTCTGCTAAATGAAGTGTGGTTGGTCCAGGCTACTGTGCATGTAGCTTGTAGCTCCAGTTAATGACTTTTGGGCCTTACATTTTAGTAGTTCTTTCAGTTTGAATGCAGGGATACTTGACACTCTGGAGTCCTATGGATTGGTCCCCTCATCAGCCCTTGCATTTTCTCCATTCACACAGAAGATTTTAATCTAGTAAAACACGGTCAACTAGAATTCACTCACATCTCCTTTAGTTCTTCTAACCCTTGTATCATTATCTCTGCATGCCCCCCCCCCCCACACCTTCAGCAGACGGCAAACTGGCGACCAGAGCAGGAAAGAAGAGCAAGGAGGAGGTGGAAGAGGAAGAAGAGTATGTGGTGGAGAAGGTTTTGGACCGCAGAGTGGTGAAGGGAAGAGTAGAGTTTCTGCTGAAATGGAAGGGGTTCTCAGAGTAAGTATGAGTCTAGAATATTAATGCTTGGTGTTCTTGGTCCTGAGATATATAATATATTTACATATTGCAAATAAGTGTCGGCATGGTATCATGCCCTCAAAGGTGAAGTTTTGGTATTTTGACACTACGTTGCAGACCCACTAATAACCTTACAAGATAGTAATAGCAACAAAAAAAGGAATAATAGGAATGATAATTAGAGTGAGAATAGATTGTCTAAAAACAAAGTGTGAGGAGATGTTCTTCTGTCTGCACTCACCTTTCCAGTGAGGATAACACATGGGAGCCGCAAGACAACCTGGACCTGGACCTTATCCCCAGTACATGCAGAAACACAAGGAGACGGAGGAGAAGAAGAAGAAGGAGGGCAAGAGGAAAGGTGTCAGGGAGGAGGAGGTGAGTGAAGGAAGGGTAGAAATCTAATCTCAATACTAATGAATGCACCAGAGGGGCTTTACAAATGTCTTTTAGGATTTATATATTATACCGTAGTTCCTCAAAGAAAAACTGGTAGTCAATTAAACTGCAGCCCTCTGATAGTGGTCGGGGGGCAACAACATGGATAAATAAAGGCCGGGAAAAATCAGTGTGGATAAACTAGGTCCTTTCATATAATGTGCAGTCACGTTTATCGTAATGTTTTGCATTTCTACCAGTTCAACTAGACAGATTCAACAATATATTCACACTTTGTTTTTCTGGATTATGGTTCTCATGTAAAGTATTATTTTTCTAATCTAATTAAGAAACAAGAGTGCCAACCAATCCCCCTGAGTCGGAGAGGCTGATAACCCCTACAGATACTAGATCAAGTTCAACTGGGAGTCCAACACTTTTCCAGCACTACCAATCCCAGACCATCCCCCCCGGTTGTTACCGCCTGGCTCAAGGCCGCCAACAAAAGGCCACGCAGATATATCAATCCAAACTTTATTAACACATACACACACACAGAGCATAACCATGGTAATGCAGCAGTGGAACTTAGACACAGACATGCTGTGAACAATGCTTCTGGTTTGTCTTAGCTTCACAGTGGACTGGGGCTTGATTTCAGTGCAGGGGGGTCGGAGGACAAACTGTCTGCGGCTCCTAGACCCAAAAAGAACAGTTTCCCCTCATCAGTCCCCAGAATGTTGCTCCATTTCTCCGTTGGCCAGTCAATGTGTCCTTTGGTTGTTTCCCACGTCCCGGTCAGGCTTTGGATGCCATTTCAAGGCATTTAAAATTATTTTGGCAGAGCATCTTATAATCTTCTGCACTTCTTTTATATGTTTCCCCCTCTCATATCAACTTTTTAATCAAAGTCCTCTGTTCCTCAGAGCAATGTCTGGAACGAGCCATTTTTGCTGAGTATTTCAGTGTGAAATGCACTATAACCAGCATGCACAACATGTTCTTCCTTCCTTCCTTAAATATGTATATATAGTATATAGATTAAATATGGGCAATCAGTTCACTAATTGACCACAACACTGCTGTTATTTTGAACATGCTCCTTTCAATTACAGATTCAATTCCACAGAACGAGCAGCATGCATGTCATGACGGTTAGTTTTCTAGGACTCTACAACACTTACTAGTAAATTATTTGCTATGTAGAAATATCACTTTTACCAAAAAATATGATTCATGAGTTTAGTGATGCTATTATTTTGAACACAACTGTACATCAAAGCTTTTTAAACATCCATGACCTGACATATGCGCCTGTGTTTGTAGGATCAGTGATGCTCAGCAGTTTTATTCCAGAGCACAGCAGAAAGCTCTGAGCTTCAGAAATGCTTGAGGAAATGGAGCTTGTGTGGACAATACCACATTACAGTACCATATTACTTACTTACACAATACTGCTGGCTATACAAGTTTGATTTAGCAAAAACAACAACCTAAAAACAAAAGGTCAACTGGTGCCCCTCATTGTTAATGCCTATCAGGGACAATGGTTCCAATTTACTTTACTGGAGTAGGGCTGTTCCAGCAACATGAAGACAACATGGTAACCCCTACAGATACTAGTGAAAGCTAAACATCATTTACAATTTTCCTGGCACTAAAATCCCAGATAATCCCCATTTGTTACCGGCTGGCTAAAGGCTGGCAACAAAATGGAGGCCACACAAATTGATCAAAAGTAGTTTATCACAAATTGGATTTATATATTTCCCATAATGCAACTCCATAATAGTGATGTTGGCAGATAATTAAGAAAGGTAATGCGTCAGTCAAACAATGTTCCATAGACATGCTCTAAGTGTTGTTTCTAGTTTAAGATAGAGCTCTACAGCATGGCACCTCACTAACTTACTCTCTTGGTTTTTTCTGTCTGTTGATAGAAACGGAGAGGAAGAGGAGTCAAATGTCACCGCTGTCAGCAGTGTGACAAATCCTTCACAACATCAGGATATTTAAAGATTCATCAGAGAGTTCACACTGGAGAGAAACCTTACAGCTGTGATCAATGTGGGGCAGCTTTTCACAGTGGTAACCTGAAAAAGACATCATTCACACTGGAGAGAAACCGCATACAGCTGTGAACAATGTGGGGAAACTTTTCTCTTAGTAGTACCTTAAAAGACACCAGCGCATTCACACTGGAGAGAAGCCGTACAGCTGTGAACAATGTGGGAAACCTTTTCTCAGAGTGGTAGCCTTAAAACACACCAGCGCATTCACACTGGAGAGCCGTACAGCTGTGATCAATGTGGGGAGCTTTGTCTCAACAGACATGCATTCACACTGGAGAGAAACCGTACAGCTGTGAACAATGTGGGGAAACCTTTTCTCAAAGTGGTCACCTTAAAACACACCAGCGCATTCACACTGGGAGAAGCCGTACTGGTAAGCCTTAAAACTCACCAGCGCATTCACACTGGAAAGCCTACAGCTGTGAACAATGTGGGGAAACCTTTTCTCATAGTAGTCACCTTAAAACTCACCAGCGCATTCACACTGGAGAAGCCGTACTTCTGTGAACAATGTGGGGAAACCTTTTCTCAGAGTGGTAGCCTTAAAACTCACCAGCGCATTCACATTCACTCTGGAGAGAACCGTACTCGGTGTGAACAATGTTTAAAAAACCTTTTCTCATAGTGGTACCCTTAAAACTCACCAGCGCATTCACACTGGAGAGAAGCCGTCACAGCATGTGAACAATGTGGAAAAACGTTTTTCTCATAGTGGTCAAATTAAAAAAAGCGCATTCACACTGGAGAGAAATAAGCTGTGAACAATGTGGGGAAAAAACCTTTTCTCATAGTAGTAGCCTTAAAACTCACCAGCGCATTCACACTGGAGAGAAGCCGTACTGGTGTGAACAATGTGGGGAAACCTTTTCTCAAAGTGAGAAACCTTAAAACAAGCGCATTCACACTGAGAGAAACAGCTGTGAACAATGTTTTCTCATAGTAGTACCTTAAAAACACCAGCGCATTCACACAGAGAGAAGCCTGGTGTGAACAATGGGGAAACCTTTTCTCAGAGTGGTAGCCTTAAAGACACCAGCGCATTCACACTGCCTCGTTGTGAACATGTTTCAGAGCCAAGCTGTTTCCTCCTCCTCCTTATGCCCTGATAGCTGTGTTGTTATATTCTGATCTTCTCTCCACATTGAAGGCTGACCAGCAGTAACTTTATCTTCTGATCAACATGTATGTTATTGTGGATCAGCTGGACTGTTTTCTGCCTTTCTCAGAACCCTTTACCATTTAGGCACCAGAATCGGTGCCTGAACCCATCTTTTAAAAATACATGTTTTTTTTAAATTATATATATAAAAAAAGGAGCACAAAAAAGACATTCAGTCAGCAACATTTAAGAATGGCTTGTTTTTGCTATATGTTCCAAATTAAATGAAAAAAAATGTAATAACAACAATAATGTATTTCTCCAGTAAATTTAAATGACAAAAAAACAACCTCTAGGTTTTGTGCCAACCCTAACCAACAGTGTACCCACCGTGGGAAGGAGAAGGCCAAAAGGAGAAACATTAAGGCGTTTAAAGATGTTTTGGTTGGAAACGTAGACATGTTTGAAACATTTTTTATTTTGTTTTATTTTGTAAAAACTTTCTTCTCCTCTCTAGAAACATACACATTGTGTTTTGGCTGACAGGAAGTCAGTGTAATTTTCATTTAGGAATACATTTTTTGTCACCCTTATATATTTCTAAACTCCCAAAAGTTGGCAAAAACTCTAACCTTTGAGCATTGTGAGTTTAATAAGCGCAAATTCAATATTTGTGTAAATTGGTCTCTCTCATTACCAACATACTAAGTTTGGCCATTTTTTTGTATGCGCTCTCTAGTTATTGTTGTTTTGTAGTTTAACATCATGTTTTCCTACTTTGTGGAATTTCATTTAATAATTTTGTCTGACATTTCATATTTTCTGTGACTGAATGTGGTTTTAAATCTGTTGAGGTCTGTTCAGACTGAAAGTAAAGACCCTGATGATGTCATACAAAATCAGAAAATAGAAAGCAAACAGCTGATTTATTCATCTGACTTGTAAAATAACATCAATGATTGAATTGTTTTAAATGTTTTGCAATGTGGAACAATTCAATACAAAATAAAAGAAAGAAAACAAGGCCTCGTGCTGATTATTCGTGACTTGATTTGGTGGATTTATCCTTCCTGCCGTTTCAGTGATTAAACTCCTTGATAAGAGAACGTTTCATCCACTAAAAGTGTGTGACAACATTATGGGATGGATCCCTACAGAGATAGACCTTTTAGTTTAACAAGAAACATCCTCGAGTTTCACCAAACCCACCAGACTCCATGTAAATAATCACTGTATCTAAAACAAAAGACATTTTAGTAACTATTTGACATTGATATCTT